>QJPP01007557.1:156734-210082 GCA_003996215.1 Jaltomata sinuosa | reverse complement strand
CTGTGCACCCAGGGCTGCCCCCTGAGCAGATGTCTGCACTACCTCAGAAGGCCACTCTCCAATCACACCCAAAAGTTGTAATAGTAATCCCCAAATATCTGGAGACTGAGCTGCGGTTGGAGCTGGCACATAAGTGGGCACTGGAGCTGGTATTAGAGCTGGCGCTGGAGCTGGCGCTGGAGCTGGCGCTGGAGATGGTGCTGGAGCTGGTGCTGGAGTGGGAGGCTCATCTCCACGTGATGCCGATGATCTCGTACGAACCATCTGCGGAAGAATGAAGTAGAATAAATGAGATCTCCAGAAACTTCAAGGGTTCTACGCACGACACAGAAGCAATGAAAGAGTCAAATTCCTAAAATGTCACTATAGCCTCCCAAAGATTGAGTACGGACGTCTCTACCCCGATCCGCAGGACTCTACTAGACATTGGCTCCTTATACCGATGACACAGTGAACCTAAAGCTTCTGATACCAAGTTTCACGACCCAAATTCTCGGTCATGAGTGGCACCTACAACCCCCGGTAGGTGAACCAATCCCCGTAGCCCAGAACAGTTAGTAATGGGCTACTATCTAACAAATAAGAGAACAAGACGAAGAGAACAGATAAAAGGACTATAAATATATACATATGCGGAAACTAAACCAAACCCCAAGACCTGGTATCATAGTATAGAGCCAAACTACATATACGGAGTGCAAATAATCCAAAATAATATATACAGATGTCTCTGAATGTTAATAGAGTACATGAAGCAAAAGATAAACTAAAGCTAAGCTCCGATCGCCAAGAGCTCACCCTCAGTCTGAAGTAGTCCCCAACAGATCTCCAAGCACGAATCACATCGATCTAATGGCGATGGCCCACGCTAGGATCTGCACCCAAAGATGCAGGGGGTAGGAGCGAGCACCAAATGCGAAGCATAAGTACCCAGTAGGTATCATAGGCCGACTGGGCACATATAAGATAAAAGCGTAGTAATAGACAGAATAGAAGCAAGCAGTCACAGAAATCAACGAAAGGTACACAGGAGCTAGCTCAGAGGGAAATCAACAGAACCACATCTGTGGTACCAACCTAATAAACCAACCCAAGGATGCCCATTAATACAATTTTATTCTATACATGCAGAGTCTAGGGAAAATAAACCGTAACCTACCTGTCGTCCGATGACAAGCTCGAACCTCTCCGAAAAGAAGCTCCGAAACAAAATTAAATTTGAACTCGGGCTTGAATAATTTGACGTAGATAATTAGCTTCCCTTTTTATTCAATGTGCAGATATGCACCTCTATGCCTAATATCTATATATCGTATAGATATGTGGAGCAAAAGGAAATAAGTGCTTGCTGAAGTTTATCCATGTTAATGACATTTCTAAGGGTTAAGAACAATTGTTAGTAATGCTGCCAGTTCCAAATGCCACCACTCACTGTTAGTGCTTGCTGGCCACTCCCTCCACCTACACGTGGAGTGGAGGTGGCAATTACAAGGCAACAAAACAATATTCTTATCCCGTTATTTATATACTCGGGTATTGCGTAAGTTCGTGGTATAATAAATATAATTTTTGAATATACCATAATCATTAGAAAATTATTTTGAATAAAACCTACTATATTATAATAATAAATTTCAACATCACTAAATTTACTATCTCCGTTAAAATATTACAATGTATAAAAACCTTATAAAATAAATACATATACAATTATATTGTATCAAAAATATTTTCCATAAACCTTTAAAATATTTTGAAAAGGTAATAATAATATAATTTTCTACCACATTCAACTTTTAAATAAAATATTTTCAAATGCACGCGGTATTAATAAAATTCTTAAATTTAAGTTCGCAATTCACCATCGCACGATTTTGATACTCAAGAACTCTCTCGGAATCCTTCCTTATGTTTTCTCACTGTTTCAGAACTGAAATTACGTTTTAAAACGTGAAGTTGAGGCTTAAATCGAGTTTGACCCGACCCGGTTCGCGACCCGGTTCGCAACCCGTTTTCTGCCAGACAGTCCGCGGTAAAACAGTCATAACTTTTTACTCCGAGATCAGTTGGACGTGAGGTTTTGTGCGTTGGAAACTAGACTCGTAAACCTTCGATTTGGTATTTCGGGGGACTTCTAACTCTTTATATATTGAGAGAAAAGCCCCGAGACATTTGACCCAAAGTTCAGGAAATTTGTTAAAGAACTTACGATAACTTTTGCCGACTTGCTTGACTTCAAAACTTATAATGCGACCAAACAAATGGACCCAACACCGAAATACCGGTCCTGACGAGCCTTAAGTGAGTTGGGGCCGCTACAAACAAGCTCTAACGGTTCAAGAAAAACGTATACGTGGAAATAACCGGAAGGGTCATTACAATGCCAACACTCAAAATTTTTGATAACGCCATCGAACATTCTCAATTTAATATTACCAATCTCCTCTACCCCTAATGGTTTATCATCACCTAGATAGACAGTATTACTCGTCTGCTTGTAAGTTGCAAATCAGTTCTTGTGTGGATACATGTAAAAAGTTGCACCAAAATCAAGAACCCATAAATTATGCCTATGACCAGAACTCACAGCACAACCTTCTCGTTCATAGTCATTATTATTATTATTATAATTATTGCTAGTGTCAATAATATTTGCTGAGTTATCAACTTTCTGCTTTTCTCTTTTCTCCTTTAGCTTAGGACAACTTCTTTTGTAGTGACCTTGCTTCCCGTGTTTCCTTGCTCTAGATTTTGATCTGGCATTGAAATTTTTCCTATTAAAGTCTTTTTGTTGTGTTCTTCGCCTACTCACAAGACCTTCGCCCTCAGTTCTGCTATCTGGAAAGCTCTTCTTCAACTCTTTAAATTTTAGTGTATTACTAACATCATCCAGTGATACTGTTTTTCCCAGATAGCAACGTATCAACAAATGTATCGTACGATGGTGGTAAAGTGGTAATGAACATAACACGATCAAGGCATGATCCTCACTCTTATGTTTGATATATACATTCTTCAAGTCCATTATAATTGAATTAAACTCATCAAGGTGAGTTTTAACCAGCGTAGCTTCATTTATTCGAAGATTTTACAACCTCTTTTTCAAGTAGAGGAGATTTATCTGTGATTTCTTAGTATACAGATCTTCCAACTTCTTCCATACCGTTGCTGCATATTCTTTTCCAGCACTTTCCCAAAGAATGTTATCTGTAACGCTCATGAAAATTGCACTGAAAGCCCTCTTCTTCAGGTCTGCCTTCTCTGACTCTTTCATCTCCTCAGGAAAAGCCTCGTCAATCGCCTTCCATAACTCTTGTAACATTATGGACGATCTCATTCTATTCTTCCATAGACTGAAACTAGATCTCTCACCGAATTTAATTCTCTACTTCATACTTTGTTGAAGATGATAGAGACATCTTAACTCTTGACTATGTGTAGAAACCCTAACCTTGCTCTGATACCAACTATTGTAGAAATATCTTGGGTTAACTAGAACACGATCACACACAAAGAAAATAGAGAAAAAAAGTAACACAAGGATTTAACGAGGTTCGGTTAGGCCTAATCTTCCAAGAAAAAACAGAGAGAGTTTTCCACTATGAAAGAAGACAAGTTTACAATGCTCTTAGAATCCCTAACTACATCCCTATATATAGATCCCAAATAGTTCAAAACCTATAAGGAAAAGGTTCTCCCAATCCTATAAGGACTATATTTTTATTTCCCAAATCTATTAGGATAATGAGTTTCCTAAGCCAATAAGAATTGTGAGTTTCCTAAAATATACAAAGAAAAAATTCAAGATACAATTAACCTATTAGAATCACTAATTATTTGCTGAAAGCAAGGAAACATGGGAAACATATGGCAAAAACCATTTAACCAAGACTGAATTCAATCATCTACTCACAAATTTGAATACCTCATAATTTATTTTCACATTAAGCAAGCTGCAATATTGTATGCTTTCAAAGATGTTCCATTTGTTGTTTGTTGCTCTAAACAATTTTTATGCCGAAACTAACTAGCAGACAAATGAATTCAGCCATGTTACCTAATTTGTTTATGAATCTTCATCCATTTAGTTTTTGCCAAATGGTTATTCCACTGTCCCAAATGCATCCATGAAGATAGCATGTACTGCTATCCATGAAATTCAATTCATTATTGGAACAAAAGGATTCTTCTATTGATTAACCACTATAACAACAACAATATACCCAATGTAATTTTTATAAGTGGGATCTGGGGAGGAAAGGATGTACGTTGACCTCTTACCCTTATCTTTGTGGGGTAGAGAGGTCATTTCTGATAGACTATCGGCTCAAAAAAGTGAAATCAAAGAAGGATTGAAAGAAAATGGCGGCAGCAAGATAGCAAAGCAAATGAAGCAACAAGTAGTAGTGAAGATTAAAGAAAATATACTACGCGACTACTATAAATAAAGAGAAGATGAGAAAAGGAGACTACTCCCCTGTCTCTCCACATAAAAGTATGACAATACTCGACTACCTACTACCCTTCTAACCTAATCCTTGATCTCCATATATACCTTCCCTAAGTCAAGCCATAATCTTGAGAGTTTGTATAAAGTCAAATGTGCACGCTATTATTTTATGAACATGGGATGTGGCTTAGTGGTCAGTGAAACTTTGGAGAGAAAGGTTCATATCACATTTGTTTAATTCTTGGTGATAGGGTTACCCGGGTATGAGTAACAGGTATCGAGTATATCGGTACATGTGTTGGTGAGAGGTAAATTGATTATTCAAAGTGCGTATAAATTGGTCTAAGCATCACGGTTAATAAAAAAAATTAACAAGGTGGAATATTAATGTAGAAAACTCATCTACAAGCCCCCACTAATTGTATTTTTACTCAAATAAAACCTTCATATTAAGATAAGATGAACATAAAAAATAGGAAGGAGATCCTGACTTGCCAGAATTCATCACCTGTAGCCCATGTACAAAATACATTAGATGTTTTAATCATGTTTTTTTTCCATCTCAAAATAGGGTAAGGAGGAAAATTTTCAGTGATGACTAGATTCTCTTCTCATTCACAAAAAATAGGAAGGAAGAAAATACTCTCTTTTGAATTCATAATTTAGTTGTTTGACATAGCAAACAAAGATGAATTAAATTTAGCATGCAACTTTTCCTTCCCTTTCTTCCCCCTTCTCCCCCCGCCCCCCAAGATAAAAGAGGTATCTCTAGCCAGTTTGGGCACATCTCGATAATTCTACATACTACCTCCAACCAGCACAAGTGCATGGTGACTATGCCCACTAATTATTTTTTTATTGCTAAGCTACACTCTCAGAAGTTCCCTCCTTTCCAAGAGGAAAAGGAGAAAAAGCAAGAATACATCTATAAAACTAATGCATTTGGTTATCTATGCAATAACGAGACGGCCTTGAACTATAATGGGTGATACCACTACAAGCATTTAAGATACTCCCTCCATCCCAATTTAAGAGTCTTAGTTTATCTGGATACTAAGTTTATGAAATAAAGAGAAACTTTTGAAATCTTGTGATCTTAAACATGTCATGTAAAATGTTCACTTTGTTATGTACCATTTTCATGGTGTATTGAGTCTTAGACATCTGAATTGTCTGCACCTTTTTTGACAACTGAGAAATTCATGTAGGCTAGTGTACACACTGTTAAGTACAAATCACTTTGATTCCATCATACATTTTGGAATCAACTTAAGCATATTCCTTTTATCCTTTTTCTTCAACTCATTTTATCAAATTTATATTTTTCACTTTCAACCGTTCTTCCAGAATGCCTCTCCTTTTCTTCTTTGCTTCTTCTAGACTCGCCTTCAACTCTGAAATTTGACTTCTGATGGAATTCATAGATGTGTCAAACTTATTGAAAGTGTTTGACGTCAACGTATATCTCCTTCCTTTTAGTGAGCTCGTCGATCAGGATACCTTATCGGCATCCTTACTATAGCACTCTTCCTGCTGCTTCTGCACCGCATGAAAATAAAAAATAGGGATTGAAGATTCTGTTTGAGTTCCTTCAGAGCATGTATTCTCAGCAGAGAGATGGGGCAATGCTAAGGCATGCCAAAAAGTTCACATCGAGAACCACTTCGTGCTAAGGCATCATAATTCATAAATAGCTTCTGAACTTCAGCTTTGGTTTTGTCAAGTACTTGTGCTAAGTATTGAGGCTTTTTAAGTGCAGGTGACTTCATATAACTTCCCAGGGATCGAGCAAGTTGGAGTTTTGAAAAGAACTATTACACCTCATTTATTTTAGAATCATCACCACCCGAGTCTCCTCCAACTGATGCTCTCTCCTAGTCCTAGTCTTCAGCAAAGATGATAAAGGTGTGGATTCCTAGTGAAAGATTTGTAATCAAAATGTCTTTTTACTTAAATAAATATAAACCTACTATTGGGGAAGTTAAAATAATTTCAGATAGAGCACAATCATCATAAGAGAATATTACAAGCTAGCCACATTAGGTGATGAGTAGTAAATGTACTAGTTGCCACGTAACATGAAGGTTTGACAAATTATGTTGCCTGTTATTGAGCAAGGTAATTTAAGAGAATTGCTTGTCTAATATCCAAAGAATACACTGATTTAAATACATGTAAAGAAAAGGCTAACTAAGGTAACTAGATATCTAAATCCCTAGAAATCAACTACAATATTATATACAAGAAAACATATAACTTTATGATTCTCTAAAATTACGCAAAAATAATCAGATATTACTTGTTATGTTACTATGCTTCCTAATGTCCCCTTCACTCTTGTTAGTCACGATTGAACTAGCTAGGTGTATCTTAAAAATGTGATGAGACTGTCTTGATCTTTTTTCCTATTTCTCAAAATTTAACTTCTTTGCTTATCTTTTCTTGTTGATCTTGAAGTTCCGATTTCAGGCACATATGTAGTACTAACTCCAAGATGCAACTCAAGAGCACCAAAAGGGATGTTTATGTGGTGGTCATGTACCATACCTTCTACTGAATTCAACTTTAGTTTCTATCCACAATTAAATTCACCAATTACTCATCATACTTTTATTTAACTAAAATTAGATCCCGTTTTTATACTCATAAATAAATGATCTTTTAATGATGTTGAGTATTTTCCCCGTATTTCTTACTATGATTTACGTTACATTTATTATGACTTGCTTTATAAAACTGTATTGTCCCTTCCCCTGGGTTGCATACCAGTACTCATCATACTGACCATCTTCGGACGCTACATCATTTCATGATGTAGGTTCATAGACCTTTCCCCGTGGTTCCATGCAGCACTAGTATTTCTTCGATAATGACAAGCAAGTGGTGAGCCCAGTCTCCTTTCGGAAGGCAAATGTTTTCTTTCATTAGACTGTGTAGGTCTTACCCTTTTATGGTATTGTTGGGGCCATGTCCCTACTTAGGATTTTCATTCATGGTGTTAGAGGCTTCGTATACTGGTGTTAAGATGTTTTCCTTTGTCACACTACAATGTTTGATTTCAAAGATATTCCTTTATTTATGTTGAACTTATTTATATAGGGCCTGTTTTCTGCAAATCTTGATAAATGTTCTACTGGTCTGGGTTGCCCGTTACGTTCGGGGCCTAGTATTAGATCGTGATAGTTCTAGAGAGGTCTGACTGTATATTCAAGTTAAATTCATACATTCCTCGATAATTTATGTTACATCAGTTCTAATTCCCAAACCTTCTCTCTACTATTCACAGGCGTTTTCTAGACACCTGTGGGGGTACGTTAGCATGGATGCTCCCCATGCATACTCTTTGACGTTATCGACATCTTGCAACAAAGATAAAAGTATCCAGGAACAAGAAAGCTCACTCTTGGAGCAACTACTCTACCTATTATGTAAAGTACATTGGCTCTAATATATTCAACACTCTGACAGTGTTTTCATATTTCATCCAAAGAGACTCAAGCAAATCCCTTCAGGCTCAAGTATATACCCTTGGCTGTCAGTCCTAAATTTGTTATCTTAAGTACATCTTCTAAATCAAAAAATAAGTCCAAATCATTAGACACGCGAAACATCTTTTTTTCACATCGTAGTGATAAACTAGCGCACTTGCCAGTGTGGTTAGACACATGGCATGAAATAAGGTCTTGCTAGATGTACGAATAGAAGTATATCCCTATCTTAAATGATATTGCTAAAGACCCTTAGATTTTAGCAACACCTTTCAACTATGTAACCTGCTCTGAATACTACACATCACCACTTATGACTTGAAATTTTAACATTGGTGCATATAGCTCCTAAAATCTACATCTAACATCTTTCTTTCACATTGTTCAAGCCTAACTTGAAGGCATAAAGTGCTACATCTAATGTGATCTGCTCTTAGGTTTATCCTAAACTCGTCAAATTCTACCTCTAGATTCATCCTCCAAGAATACTACTTCTTCCTATCATGTTAATCAATCAAGCTCAAGCTTTTAACAAGAAGTCACTTGTCACACAATGCACTCGCCCTCAAGTATTCATCATCACATCCAGGCCTATCACTATATTCCTCTTCCGGCTCCTTTGTAGCTAAAACCATCAAATAATTCTCTCAAGCAGCCCCACAATCAACAATTATCCATATTCTACAAGGAGACACCTTATGTAGTTTCATCTTACTGTTACATATAACAAATCCTCATCTCGCATCTCATTCACACTTAACAACTTAGGTGACACAATCATAACGCAACCACCACAAAAAAGGGAACACCTACTACTTTCCATCTAGGCCACTACTTAGCTCCCTCTACTGACACTTGCCTCCACATAAGTTAAACTTTACTGAATCAATAGATTGAGATCATGAACTTCATGACATGCAAATAGCGGCCTGACTCTTGACCACAAACATGGAGTATGAATTGAACATATTTAATAAGAGCATGAGCATTGGGGATATATGAATGTTGTTCAATCTAGACTTATACTTAGCGTGACCTTGTCACGCAAGATGAGATCTAGGGGATTTGGTGCGATGGGCATGGGTACTTCATATATACCGAACACACAAGATGTGATTGGGAGTTTTTCTGAGTGTAGACATACCATAACCATCCATAACCATCATGGGTAGACGTACACATGGCTTAGAGTAAGGGAACCATAAGCATGAATATTTCAAGAAGTCTGATCTGAGTATGTACATGAAGTACCATGATTTCAATAGTCATATTGAGCATATCATGAAACTTGGGTTTATGGGACTGTGCATCATAACGTAAAACCTGGATCCCTAGAATCTTAGATAAGGATTTACATCGCTGAGAGACACTATCGCTTTCGATTCAAGGGACAGAGCATGGACAATAGATTAGAAATTTTGGTCCCCAGACATAGCCATGGTTCAAAGGCATAATACATCGGTAGAATACCCTCTTAAGCTAACGTATAAGGAGTATGGTAGAATAAGAATAGGTCACTTTGGCATGCATAATAACTCCCTTATGAAACTCATCACCACTAAAAACTCAAGACTTTCTTCGGTTCACCACTTCATCATCTCCCCCTTAGCGCAAAGGTCACTACCCTAGGCTTGCAGACCTATTTCGTAAAAAGATCTATAAGTACAACACTCTGCACTGTGGGGTATCGCCATACACATGAACGCTAATCTCACCCAGACATTATATTTGGAAAAAAACCAACTCCTTTCTAGGCCATTATCTTCAGAGACACTATTCTTAGCTTACTCTAACCTCCATAGTCGAAATATTTAAACTTAGCTCTCTTGGGCGCACACAACCACATTATGTAACATTTATATATCTATTCTCCACTCCTCAGTTTGCTAGCATTTATCTAATCTCCTATCTGCCCAATTCAATGAAATTTTAAAAAGATAAGCCAAGAGGCTCAACAACGCCCCTTTAGATCTATAATTCCCTCAATTTCATTCCAAAGAATACCAAATAATAACTACTTAGCCTCCTCCATATTAAGAAACTCAAGAACACTAATCAGGAACACCTAGCATTTAACAACTTAAAACCTCATTTAACAACATATTACCTCGGGTGCAACTCATTCTTATAAACTTAAGGTTCTTATTCATCTTATGAATTAGCCACAATTCACTACTTCAACACTAGTTCTCATGTATATATCATGCTTACACCTTCAAACCTTCCCTAAGTTATCAACCTTATCCCTCTCACGCACCATGTCAAACCTACTAGATGAGTCTCATAAAGGTAATATTATCATCCCCAACTATCATTTCTTTCTATCTCAGTAACCACCCCTAACTCAAGCTTAGTGTCTAGCACTAGGTAAAGTTAACATCATAACATAACATTCTATTCGAGCTTACAACTTCCAGGAGAAAAATAATAATCAAGAAACACTAATCCACCAAAACTTTGACAGAGTGGTCGATCTTAACTTCCTCTTTAACATAATTATGGCTTACAAGCACAATCTCCTTCACCACATCACTATTGCACCTTAACATTCATAACACCTCTTTTGATCTACTATATTGGCTCACAACTACTAGATAAAATTCAAGAAACTCTGAATCTGCTAAATCCACATGATAAGGATAGTCGATCTTAATCTTACAATATAATCCATTACAGCCCATTAGTATGCTATTCTTTCTCACATCACATCTACTTACCCACGTATACATTTAAACTATCTTCAAAGTTCTATAACCATCACTAGGTCTCTCTCTATGAAGTTTCCCCAAATTGAAGCTTAAATGTAATCACTCTATCCTTACTCCCACGACCTATAATTGGTCTATACTACTACCATAACAAGCCACTATAAGCTCCCTCACTATTTCAAATAATTAGAAATAACATATTAATTAACCACTCCTCTTCTACCAATTTTGTAAAATTTCTACTTGCTACACTAAAACCCACACTATACGGGCATACCACCTTCGCTCACTTACTTGGTGGGTACAAGACTCTAGCTACATTTTCAATCACTTACTACCTGCACACTCTGGCTTCTAAGCTCATGACTCCATATATCCCTGGCCTTGGGATCATCTCACTACACATCTCATAACACCCTAGTTTATACTTTCTCTTGGGTGGAATACTATCCCAACACTCGCATATATCCTTTTCCCCTCAAGCATGACAACTGTAACAAAATTGTCAAAAGGATTTGAAAAGACGTTTCACCTTGGCTCAAATTCATGATTCAAGAAAATTGTGGTTTACTCTTGGAATTAATAGACTTTGATGCACTAATGGACTCCTTTCAAGTTCTTGTGTAGCTTCATAACCTTTTGGATGACTCAACCAAACATGATTTATCGTAAGGAGTCTGAGCTTTGTACTTCTATTACCTCAAAAATAAGGCATAGCCAGCAGAGTTAGTGCAGAGTGGGAACCTAGATAAGTTTCTTATAGACAACACTTTTGCATGATCTGGAGTATGAAATAATGGGAAACATTTCCTAAATGCCCTATAGCCTCCTGATTAGAAGTGTGGTGCACAACACACCCATAAGCAAGACTCTACTGGACACGGCTTTGTAAACACCCTAGGACCATGAATCGTGCTCTAATACCAAGTTTGTCACGACCCGAGACTAGGCCCCAGATATAACAGGAAACCCAGACCAAAGATGCCTGAGTGAACCCCTTAACATACATCATATGCACAAGTATAAAAGATTTACAGAAACAGGCCCATTGTAAAATAAATTCAAGAGTAGGAAGATGGTCAACTATTATCTTACTAATACCAGTCCACAAAGCCTCTAATATCAAGAATAACTCCTAAATTGGGACATGGCCCCGATGATACCATAAAATGAAATAGAGTTCTCAAAACAAGTAATAAAGAGAAAACATAGGCCTTCCGAAGGTATGGAGGGCTCACCACTTGCTTATCAAAATCCCGAAGATCCTAGTGCTGCATAGAACCATGAGGAAAGGTATCTTAACCAGTATCATGAAAAGATGTAGCATCCAAGGGTGGTCAGTACGGCGAGTACTGGCATGCATCCTAGGGGAAGAGATATCAGAGTTTATAAAGCAATTCAAAAAAAAATATAACATAGATCATAAACATAGAAGATGGGGCCATTTCCAAATCACAATTATGAAATTTACATGAATATATTACTTCTGGACTAGATGGTATCACTGATATTTATTTCACCATGGGCTATGTGGGTCTGATCACAACTCGATCGGCAGAGCTTCCAATCCAAGTTTGCCGCAAAGATTAGAGCATTATATTATAATCACCTCATAACTGCATACAACTGAACAAGTCAAGCATATAGTAAAGAGCCCCATTCGACTCAAAGGAAAGAACCCCATTCAACTCATACCCATATCGGCAAAACACGATTTCAGATGTTAAGCCTCATTTGACTCATACCTTCTCGGTTAACCATCTAATCCTCTTAAGCCCATATTTTAACATTTCAAACATTTAACAAAATCATTCATTTTTGGGACCCTTAACATTCTTAAGGCACATGTAGGTTGGTATAGTCATACCAAGACTTGCAAGTCATACTTATCATATTATGCCTTCATCATTTACACATCAATAGTGCCGTAGTTAAGGATCTTAAACTCATTTAACATATAAGTCCCTCAAGGTTATAATCCCATTAAGTTTCAAACAACCATTTTAAGAACCGAGGGAGTTAAGAAGATCCTTCATTTTCTGTCAAGATTCAATTACACATAACAAATCCTCATCTCACATCTTATTCACATTTAACAACTTAGGTGATACAATTAGACCGCAACCACCACAAAACAATCCCACTTCAAGTACCCTAACTTGAAATTAACATTACAAAACAATTGCAACCTAAGAATTAACTCTAATTTCTACACTTCAACAATCTCCCCAGATTGTTGATCCCACTTCATGTTATCCCCAACTTGAAGTTAACTCAACCTCAATATTGTTTCTTAAGCAACAAATCTAGAAAAGTAAATGACAATCCAATTGAACTTCCTAATACACATTAACTAGAACAAAAGACTGTCATACATATGACTATGACACATGTTCTTCAATCTGGTCCTTTATATGAAGTTACACTTTGATACCTAGGCAGAACTCTCTCAAATATTTCTCTTGATTATTTGCTTTGTGTTTTGACTTTTTCTTTTAGTACAAATGCATGAGTCCCATGTTGGAAGAACTTGTGTACTTATAGCTCTTCATTGTTCTTCTTAACCCAATAGACTTCTAATTCCACAAGAAATCTCATTGCATCTTGGACTCTCTTGGTCTATCTTGTGGTAAAATCTTTATCACATGCAGACTCCTCTCACCTTCATTTTTTGTGCAGACTTCGAGATCTTCTCTATTTTGTATTCCTTTTTTAGGGAATCCTAATGTAGGTGGGACTCTGCCTGATGGAACAAGTAGTGACAACCTCTTTCGTGCATATGTTCCATCATTTTTTCAATCATCAAAATCTTCCTAACTCCAACAATGGACCTAACATAAAATTAGAGGATAATCCAGGAATAAGAACAAATATCTTGTCCACAATCAACTCTTTGTTTACCTCTTGCATTTTCTTAGCCACATTTTTCTTTGAATGGGAAGTTTTGGTACCTAAGCTTGGAACTTGATCTTTTGTCATTTCTAGTTTTTCCATCAGAGCAAGTTAAGAAGAAAAAGATTATAAACAACTCAGAAAATAACATGCAGATTTGAACATGTAATTTGACTTATTTAATGTTGTGAAAATATTGTGGGTTAACTAGCACAAAATTATACACAGAGAAAATAGAGAAGAAAAATAACACAAGGATTTAACGAGGTTTGGATAGGCCTAATCCTCCAAGAAAAAGCAGAGATAGTTTTTTCCTATGAATGAAGAGAATTTTACAATGCTCTTAAAATCTCCAACTACAACCCTATATATAAATCTTAAGTAGTACCAAACCTATAAGGAAAAAGTTCTCCCAATCTTACAAGGAATATATTTTTCTTTTCCAAATATATTAGGACAATGGGTTTTCTAAGCCAATAGGGATTGTGAGTTTCCTAAAATATACAAGGAAAAAATTCAAGACATAATTAAGAAATCTTCTCCTTGGCTTGAATTCTGTTCATTAATAAGAACACCATCTTTCCGCCTTTCCCTCAGTCCTCGAAAGGGCTCACTGAGTATTACACACACCAATCAAGTCCAGACAATTCCTAAACTTATTAGTTTAGACATTCTTGGTCATCATATTGCTAGATTATGATGTTTAGACATCTTTTTCACATAACCAATCTCGTTGCAGCCTACTACTTTTTGTCCCTTTGGCAATAAACCAAACTTCAATATTTGATTCTTGTGAAGTGACTCAATCTCATCACCCATAGCACTAAGCCATCAATCCACTTTTGAACTATAAATAGATTCTTTATAGCTATTAGGCTCAAGCACATCAATGGTCTCTGCAACTGCCAAAGTAAATTCCATAAATTCTGCATATCCAGAAATATTTTCATCAACTACATTTGCAAACCTCTTTGGTCGGTGGATCACTCTCTTCTCTCTGCCTGTTGCAATGCTATACGATTGTTATTGCATATGTGCATCAATATTATCATCTTGATTAACGTTTTCCACCTCTTCCACTTCTGAACAACTGGGTTAATCTAGTGGAGATTCAATTTCTAGCTCTATGCGGTCACTGACACCATGATATGTTTATGCTATTTCCTTCTCTTTCTAACTGTCCAGTGAGGCAGATTCATTAAATGTGATATCCCTACTAATAGTTAATCCTGGAGTCTTTTGATCTATGGATCACAATATAATCTATAACCTTTTACTCTAGTTGCATACTCTAGAAATATGTACTTTTTTGCCCTCGGCTCTGGTTTTCCATCCCTAACGTGAGCATAAGTAGGAAAATCAAATACCCTCAAATTTAAATAATCACCAGGTGAAGTGGATCACACCTCCAAAGGATTTTTGGACTTAATAGCTGTGGATGGAGACCTATTGGCCAAATAATAAGTGGTATTGATTGCTTCAGTCCAAAAATCCTTTTTAACACAAAAGTGTGAAAGCATGCTTTGTGCCCTGTCACAAAGTGTTCTATTCATACATTCTACAATACCATTTTGATATGGTTTTCCAACACAAGTGTTGTGTCTCACTATTCCCTTTCTACTACAGAACTCATTGAACTCTAAGTTGCAAAATTCTAACCCATTGTCAGTTCAAAGACGCTTGACTTATCTTTCAATCTGCCTCTCAACCATCATATTTTTTTAACAAATGTTGAAAAATGACTCATCTTTTATTTTCAGAAAATACGCCCATATCATTCTTGAGTAGTCGTCAATCAAAATCATAAAGTACCTGACACCACTTTTGGAGGAAACTCTGTTTGGACCCCACAAGTCTGAATGTATATAATCTAACTTGTCTTTGGTCTTGTGCTCCACATTCTTGCTGAACTTTACCCTTGTTTGCTTACCAAACACACAGTGCTCATAAAAATTCAAAGCTTGATTTATATCCATCCAACAAATTTTTCTTGCTTAACAAAGGCAAGCCCTTGTCGCTCGTATGACCAAGTCACAAGTACCACAACTGAGGCTGATTCAGGTCACTCCTTCTAGAAGCTACAATTGCTTCCCTTTTAACTACACTAGCTTGAAGATAATATGTCACACTCCGAGCATACCCCCTGGATGTAACACAAGACCCATGATCACAAGTGATCTCAAGATAACCCTCTGGCATTAACATGACATAAAAACTAAACAAAACATAAGAACAAAAGCTTAACTGAAGTAATAAAAAACTTGATCTGTTATATAAAAATAGGACTAACATGACAATCTGAATTAAGCTCAATATCTGACTCTATGTCTAAAACCTTTACTATTGATGAGCTGCTGAGAATAACCCCCAGCTAACTCTAAATACTAAAAAGTAAATAAAAAAACTAATAGCCTATGATGAAGCTAAACTCCAAGTCCTCGAATAAGGAGGACTCACCAAGCTGGCTGGATGTGCTGCTGATCTACTAGCCTCGAATCTAGGGGCGAGCTACTGAATCTACATCATGATTGGATGCAACACAAAGAGGTATGCGGTCAGTACTATTGAATGTACTGAGTATGAGAGATATGCATATGTCGTGATAAAATATACTTGAAAGCATCCTTAAAACTTATATCATGCATATGTCATGGTAAAACATGCTTAAAGCACAACAAAAACTGAAGTTGTATAGTGATAGTAAAATCTGTAATAAAATGACTCAATGCAATATCATAAGTTGAAAACACCTTTAGAATCATAATAATAGTAGAAAGTCTGAAATCTGAAAGCAAAGAGTCAATGCACCTAAAAACTTGAAACTATTTCTGTGGGAGGTTCTCTAACCAATATAGACCATGTGAGCTACATGGAATCCGATGTATCTGCCCCATCGAAAGGACCCAATATAACTTGTCAGGGTATAAAGGCATAACAAGTGTGATCACGGTGTCTGTTGCCCACATAGGGGACTTAAAGAACCTACGGTGGCACGTAGTTCTGGGATATACAAGGGGTACGCTCACCCAATCCAACTCGGTGCTCAATAATACTCCCAAGACATACTTATAGCTCAACTTATACTTGTGACATATCTAATGTCAAAACTATTCTTATCTTAGGTAGACATATCTAGATGCCAAACCTTTCATAAAATATAGGGACATATCTGATGTCCAAAACTGTTGGAAAAGCATAAGGATAATAACAGAATAATTGTGTGCACTGGTGGACCTAATACTTATGTAATCTCAATCATAAATCTTAAAGCTTAGAAATACCATAATTCAAAATATACTTTTCTTTCTAAATTCATAGCTTGAAGAAGTAGACATGCAAATTCATAATACTTGAGGCCATGTTATCTAAACAAGCGAAATTTCACTTGAAAACAAGCAATTCAATTAATCATACTAGAAATTCTTCTTTATGCATGAACTTTTGAAAACATTTAAGGAATCTCAATTAAAACATGGGTAATAACCATGAATTGATATTTGAAAACTGAATACACAAGTTTTCCCTAATTTGCGTAAAAACCCTAATTTCATAAGTTCATAAATCAAAGTAAAACTTGGGGGGTTTTAAGCATAATGGTGAAATGAATCCCTTATTGAATACCCACATACCTAAACTTGAAGAACTTATAGCTAGAACTTTGGGGATGAAGCTTGGAGAAGAATCTATAAGGTTGGAGGCAGAGACTTGGAGATGGAATCAGAAAGAAAACTCTTGAGAGACTTTCTTGTTGGAGCTTCTAGGATCTTACTTGCTTGAAACCCTAGGTATCTTGCCTTAGAGTCTTGAGGGAATTATTTAGAGATAGATTGATGTTATTATGAGGAATTACCCCTTTTGGGTGTTTAAAAGGTGAGGGGAAGAACCTCAGGTAAGGAAAGGACTAAACTACCCTTAATTGAACTCATAGGAAAAAGTGCAGAAAATTGTCGGATGACGCTTCCCATGGGCCATCGTGGCTTCCACGGGCTGTCAGACCCAACCATCGGTCTCACGAGGCAAAATAGCCTCACTGGAAAGTTCCCACACCCTGCCACCACAGGACATCATGGTCACCACGGGCGTCGGGATGCCCGTCGGAGGTTCCTACGCCCGTCGGCCAGTCCATTGGATTTTGACAGCTGATAGTGCTTCACTAAAATACCCATAAAATTTTACTCCGGATTTGGATTAATGATCGGTCAGTGGAATTGGAAAGAAGATTCAAATACCTTTAATTTGGTAGGTACTAGTCTACCTAACTATTCATATTATAGAAGTTATGATCATTTTAATTTGACCCTAGTAAGAACTTAAATGAAAACTAAATTGGTAGAAAGGCTTTCAACTTAATTTGAGCTAGGGGTCCTTTATAACTTCAATTTACATTTAATACTCATTCAAAACTTAGGAATTGATCTTAATACTTAGATTCTTAGAAAATTCACCTAGTTCGGGTCTAACAACAGATGAAGAACAGATCGAATCTTGGTTTAGAATTTCTGGGGTGTTACAATATCTCCCCCTTGGGATCATTCATCCTTGAATGAAGACTGCTAAGATGAGATTGGAGGGGGAAAGGGTTTCAATCCTATCAACGGATTTTTGAAAGAAAGATAACTGAGATCGATTCCAGGAACATGCATGCATACTAAGAGCATAAGTATAACTAATGGGGCATGAAACTGAATATCTAACATGATGACTAGTCTGGATTAAGAGTAAGGACTCGACTGAAATTCGTAGCAATTGAACACATTCTTAGGTATCATAGTCAACTGAATGAAACATCAAACTGAGAGGAGTAGCAATACGAGAAAACTATTCTTTTCTAAACTGAACTTACTACCATGGACTTTGCTGAACGTAGGGTCTTCTAGCCTTAGGATGATTACTGGTAGGTCTGAACTGATACGGTATGAGCACTCTAGGAAGGGAGTAGGAATAAGACTATTCCTTCCTAAACAGCACAACTGATAAATTTTAAGCTTAAGAACACCTTTTTAACTACACTAACTTCCCTGAACAACACACTTACCATTTGCAACTAAAATATTCACCAGCGTACCTGTAGATACTAAGGTCTGAGTCTGACTACCTTCTTCAACCATGTTCAAGCCTACCTCGACTAAATTTCTTGCATCTAGAGTTACCCCCTATGAATAACATTACTTCTTATCATGAAAACCAACTAACCTTGAGCTCTTAACCAATGGGATCACTAGTCGCGTACAACAAAAGCCCATATGTATTTCATCACAATATCCAAGCTTGTAACTATGGTTACCTTAAGGTTTCTTTTATCTTACACTATACAAGACTTCTCCTCTCTTCTCTAGCATATCTAGGAGCTTTAACTTGAAGAACTTCCACAATGAGACATACCAAAATTAAAGATTTCTAAGCTAGAACCTTGAGGGATATAGACAAGAAGATGGAGATCCTTAGCTTGGAGCTTGAAGCTTGGAGGAGTAGAGTTCTTTCCCTTTTGGAATTTAGAACGAGGGAAATGGGGAAGGTTTAGGCTAATAGGGGATAAAATCAAATAACCCCCTGACTTAAAGTAAGGATTGCATGTAATTTCCTGCCAGGCAGGCTACCCGATGGGCGTCAGAACCACGATGGCCCATTGGTTTAGGGTCTGGGGTTGCTGGATGATTTCCATGGCCTATCGCAACTGCGTCGCCCATGGTGACAGCCCGTCAGAACATAGGAAGGGTTGGGAAATGGCCGCTGGGTCATTGTCACGGTGGGGCTAATATACCGTGATGAATTCCACGCCCATCGCCCTAGGGTATTGAGCTGGGAAAGCTGTGGTTCAGGGCCACTAGATGATTACCACGATGCGACCCATGGCCCGTCGAATCTTCGCCGCCCATGAAGGCTCTGGGTTTAAAGTTTATAAGTTGGTTCGGATTCCGAGGGGCTACAATATCTCCTTCTTGGGTTTGTGCTACCTTTCTAAGTCTGTGGATCTCTCACTAACCTATCACTTGAACTATGATCATTTTACCCTAATAGAGTAAACACTACCCTAGAAGCTAGTCTGAGTGTACACTTCCTTCTATAGTTTAGGGCTCTCCCTCGCCTAAAAGTCTTGGCCTCAACCTTTCTATCTCATATAAGGGCTGTCCATATTATACTCATAACTGTCAACCTATCCGTCACAATAACCTGTCAAGTTTACATGGTTTTAACTCTCAAAGTCCTCTCTTTCTACTACCGACCACACCAAAAGCGTTAAAGCCTATACTGAGAGGCTCAAAATCGTATATCCTTCTCTGGCCCACATATATATATCATGCTCACATATTCACACTTGCTACAATTTCATCAACCTAAACTCTTACATTATACTATACCACACTTACCAGATAAATCACACAAAACCATCATTATCACTCTCATACTATCATCCTTTCATTCACATTCTATACTTAGTATGTACTAGCACAATAACTTACTAATCTTTAGTCCACACCAAGGGGTGTATCATTCCATCCCCTATCTAATAGACTAGAACTCTGAATGCATGCTCTAACTAAATGCCATTCTTCCCTCAAAGCTACTACGCTTCTGACTTCATACTTCTAGCTCTAGGTCATTCTACTACTAATGGCTTACAACACAATATCCATCGGGTGGAAACACTACCCAAGGATTTAGGTACACACTTTCCCTTCTTGAGGAATAATTAGTAACAATGTTCTGGAAGAGATCTGAGAGAACCTCTGTCACGCCCCGAGGCTAGTCCCAAGATGTAACACGGGACCCAGGGTCACAAGTAACCCCAAGTTATCCCTGAATATGGTATATCACAAGCATACTGAGTATCATTTAAAAACAAGCAGAAGAATAATTAATAATTGAGCAAAGCTGAAAAACTATATCTGAAAGAAATGACTGAGTTTAAATAATACAACCCAATTGACTGAATACTGACTCTATGTCTGAATGCCTCTAATACTGATGAGTTACTGGGACAAGTCCCCAGCTAGCTCCAAAATACTAAAACTAACAACATTGACTAAATCAAAAAGCATAATAAAATGTCCTCGGAGAATGACGACTCACCTCTGACTAGGCTAATGTGGCACCAGTAAGAGCTAATCACGTGGCTGAACCTGAGCACCTGAGCCTGCATCATAATAGGATGCATCATAGAGTATACGTTAGTACTTTGAATGTACTGATCATGAGGGATATTTAAAACTGACTGAAATATAAACTTCCTAAAAATACTGAAAACTATAATCTGAACTAAGCTGTAGTATATAGGCCCAAATGTATAATCATGCATAAACAACTGAAATGCAAGAATAACATGAAAGTATGCTAAAAAATGAAAATAAATGTAATTGAGGGCCTAAAGTACATTGCTGAATCTAATACTGTGAGAGAGCTTATTAACCGACATAAACCACGTGGCTAATCATGGAGTCCGATGTATACGCCCCATCTAGAGGACCCAATATACCTTGCCAGGGTATAAAGGCATGATTATGGCGTGATCACTAAATTTGGTAGGGACTTATAATCCTATGTTGGCACGTAGTTCTGGGACCTTAAGGGTATGCTTAACCCTAGTCTAACTCGATGCTAAATACTATTTCCAAACTGAATATAGCTCAATTCAAAATTGACATCCTGAGTTTCTAGGTCAGGACTAGACTAGTCTAAAATCTTTGTTTTTCTGAAATACTGTAGTAGACTAAAACTAGTTAAATTCGGCTCTTAAAGCTCATACTAAAAATCTAGAATGAGTTTGAAGGACATGTGATACTTTATAAAAATCCTACAATTTAGGATAATTTCCTTAACTTCCTAAATTGGGTAAAAACTCATGCAAATCATATAACACAGTATATATATAATATGAGGATCGAAATAACAAGATTCTGGAATGATTTGCATAATTTAGATAGGAACCCTAATTCTTAAATCCATGGAAAACACTGTAGAAAGATGAGAGTTTTGGGCATAAGGGTTAACTAAACCCTTACTAAATACCCACATACCTAGTGGATGAAAATCCCTGCAAGAATCTGGAGTTTGAAGCTTGGAGGAGAGAACCCTAGGCCTGGAACTTTGGAGAAGACGCTCTGTTCTTGACTTGAATCGCTTTTAGAAAAGTATGACTTTGTTTTTGGGGAAATAGACTTGATAAAATAAGCCTAAGACTATTTATAGTTGGAGCTAAATTAGAAAGGAAAGGTCTAAAACACCCCTGAGAAATTAATTTAAAAGTTGCTGGAAATTCGCGTCTCAGGTTCCACGGATGGGTTCTATGGCTCGTGGAAAGTTCCACAGCTCATGGAACCCTATCGTGGTTACTGAGAAGAAAATAGGAGCTACTGGAAAAACTTCCACGAGTTAGGTTCACGACTTGTAGAAGCTTTCACGGGTCGTGGAACCCACTCGTGGTTCCTGTGGTGAAATTTGTGGCTCTCTGAAGTTTGGTTCCACGAGTTGGGTTCACGACTCGTTGAAGCTTCCACGGATCATGGAACCCACTCGTGGTTCCTGGAGACTTGAAGCTGGACTACTGGAGCTGGTTCCACGAGTTGGGTTCATGACTCGTGTAAACTTCCACGAGTTGTGAGACCAAATCATGGTTCTTGGGAGTCATCTGCTAGGAGAATTCCATTAACGAGTATTACGGTCCGTGGAAACTTCTATGGTTAGTTGACTCAAGTCATGGAATGAACATCAGAGGAGTAGTTCCCTTATACCAGTTCCATGAGTCGAGTCCATGACTCGTAGACTGTTCCACGACTCGTGGAAATGACTCGTGGTTCCACTAACAGTTGGAAATTTTATTTTCTTTTGGTTCTCTGAGATAAGTCTGGGCTTAGAGTTCTGGGGTATTACAATATCTCCCCTTTTGGATCACTCATCCTCGAATGAAGGCTAAACAAGCTGAGTTTGGAGAGAAAGAGCTGCAATCCCTACCAACTAAGTACTAGAAACTGATATATGACTGAACTGGGTTCCATAAGCATGAAACTATGCTGATATGCAAGGATAACTGAGGGAATGAGGTACTAAGACTGAATTCACACAAGATTTAATGGAAAGACTGGAGAGGAACTATTACCTCAAGCTAGAACTGAATTGGAAGGGAAGAGGTGAGGATACGTGGCCATCATTGCTGCTTCTACTTCCCAAGTAGCTCCCTCTACAGACTGATTCCTCCACAAAACCTTTACCAAGGCGACTCCCTTATTCCTCAACCTACGAACTTGACGGTCAAGAATCTTAACTGGAACCTCCTCACAGGTGATACTATCTTTCACCATTACACTCTCTAAAGGTATAATCGATGCTGGGTCACCCAGACACTTCTTCAACAAGGAAATATGAAATACTGGATGAACCGCTGCTAGCTCTGCTGGCAACTCTAACTCATAAGCCACCTTAACAACCCTTTTCAGGATTCTGTAAGGACCTACATACCTGGAACTGAGCTTCCCTTTCTTGCCGAATCTCATCACCCCCTTCATGGGTAAAACTTTAAGGAAAACCCAATCATCGATCTCAAACTCTTAGTCCCTTCTTCTCACATCTGCATAGGACTTCTGATGACTCTGAGCTGTTTTAAATATCTCCTTGATGAGCTGAACTTTCTCTATAGCCTCATGAACTGAGTCTGGCCTGATCAAGGCTGCTTCACCTACTTTGAACCAACCAACCGGTGATCTGCATCTACGGCCATATAGTGCCTCATATGGGGCAATATGAATACTTGAATGATAACTGTTATTGTAGGAAAACTCTATGAGAGGTAGGTGATCATCACAACTACCTTTGAAATCAATCACCCAAGCTCTGAACATGTCCTCTAAGGTCTAAAAGGTATGCTCTACCTGACCATCCATATGCAGATGAAATATTGTACTGAGATTCACCTGAACACCAAGACCTTTCTGGAAAGATCTCCAGAAATGAGATGTAAACTGAGGACCTCTATATGAGATGATAGACAAGGGAACCCCATGCAACCTGACTATCTCACTGATGTAGAGTCTAGCATAATCCTCCACTGAATCTATATTCTTGACTGCCAGGAAGTGACCTGACTTAGTGACTCGGTCCACTATCACGCAAATAGAGTCATGCTGCTTGCGAGTACGAGGTAAACTCATAATAAAATCCGTATTGACCACTTCCCACTTCAGCTAATCTTCTGAGTCACCCCTCCTAGTTTTTGATGTTCTACCTTAACGTGCTGACAGTTGGGACACTTAGCCATAAAATCTGCAATGTTCCTCTTTATGTCGTTCCACCAATAGACTTTCCATAGATCACAGTACATCTTAGTGGAGCCTGGATGAATGGAATATCTAGAATTATGGGCTTCTGAAAGGATATGCTATCTCAACTCACCCACCTTAGGAACACATAAGCAACCCTAATATCGAAGTACACCATCTCCATCTTGGGAGAAAACCTCAACTCTCTGTTGATGAACTGCACCCTTCAGCTAGAGTAATATGGGATTACTATCCTATTTCTTCTTAACCTCCGCTACCAATAAAGATTCTGACCCATTCTAAATTAACACACCACCATCTGACGTGTCGATAAAGCAAACTCCTAGGCGATCAAGCTGATGACTATCTCTTGAGACAGTCTACTGAAAGCATCAACCACTACATTGGCCTTATCCGGATGGTAGAGCACATTCATATCATAATCTTTGAGGAATTCAAGCCATATCCACTGATGAAGATTCAAATCTTTCTGGGTGAACACATACTGGAGGCTCTTATGATCTGTGAACACATAAACATGAATACCATACAAGTAGTGCTTCCAGATCTTTAAGGCAAACACAACAACAGCAAGCTCGAGGTCATGAGTCAGGTAGTTCTTCTTATGGGTCTTAAGCTGTCTGGAAGCATAAGCTATGACCTTACCCTGTTGCATCAAAACACAACCCAGGCTGACTCTGGATGCATCGCAATAAACCATATAGCCATCTGAACCCTCTGGTAGAGTCAAGACAAGAGTTGTAGTCAAACTGGTCTTCAGCTCCAAGAAGCTTTTCTCACACTCGTCTGACCACTGAAACTTGACCTTTCTCTGAGTCAACTTGGGCAATGGGGCAGCTATGGATGAAAATCCTTCTACGAACCTCCTGTAATAACCAGCTAAACCTAAGAAACTCCCGATGTTTGTCAGAGAGGTGGGTCTAGACCAGTCCTTTACTGCCTCAATTTTCTGAGAGTCAACTCGGATGCCATCACTAGACACCACATAAATAAGGAAAGTGACCGATTTCAACTAGAACTCACACTTACTGAACTTGGTGAATAACTAGCGGTCCTTAAGAGTCTGCAGAATGACCCTCAGATGACTCGCATGCTCTTCCTCATTTTAAAAATAAACAAGGATATCATCAATGAAGATAATAAAGAACAAGTCCAAATACTGTTTGAACACCCTTTTCATTAAGTCCATGAAATCTGCAGGAGCATTGGTTAGTCCAAAAGACATAACTACAAATTCATAATGACCATACCGAGTCCTGAAGGTTGTCTTCAGAATGTCACTACCTTATACTATGAGCTGATGATAGCCGGATCTGAGGTCTATCTTGGAAAAGCAACTAGCGCCCTGAAGCTGGTCAAACAAGTCATCAATCCTGGGGATGGGATATTTATTCTTTATTGTGACTTTGTTCAACTGACGGTAGTCGATGCACATTCTGAGGGAACCATCTTTCTTACGCACGAATAATACTGGATCACCTCATGGAGAGATACTGGGTCTGATAAAGCCCTTATTTAGGAGGTCTCTCAGCTGTTCTATCAATTCCTTAAGCTCAGCTGGATCCATTCTGTAAGGAGGAATCGAAATAGGCTGGGTATCTGGAAGGAGATCTATTCCAAAGTCAATTTCCCTTTTAGGAGGAACTTCGGGAAGATCTTCTTGGAACACTTATGGAAACTCATTCACCACTGGGACTGACTCAAGAGTTGGGGTCTCGGAGTTTGAATCCATAACCCGTACAAGGTGATAGATATACCCCTTGGAAATCATTTTTCTGGCCTTAAGGTAGGAGATGAAATGACCTACAGGCACTGAGTTACTACCCCTCCATTTGAAGGCTGGCTCGTTAGGAAACTGAAACCGAATGACCCTAGTTCTACAATCGACTGAGGCATAACAAGAATGTAACCAATCCATTCCTAGGATGATATCAAAATCTACCATTTCTAACTCTACAATATCTGCTGAGGTGACTTTATGGTAAACTCTGACAGGGCAATTTCTGTATACCCGTCTAGCTATAACTGGGTCACAAACTAGAGAAGAGACTAAGAAGGGTTCTGGGAGGATTTCATGACTGACACCGAAGTTTATTGCTATAAAAAAAGTTACAAAGAAAAGTGTAGCACCTGGGTCTAACAATGTATAAACATCTAAATGGAAGACTTGTAATGTACCCGTGACCATATGGGGAGAATTCTCCTAGTCCTGCCGAGTCTGAAAAGCATATAATCTGTTCAGACACTGACCACCAACTATAACAGATGAGGCACTCTGCTGAGTGGGGCGACCCACTGGAGCTACTAAAGTGGTAGATTGAGCCCTGTTACCTCTCTGCCCTTGACTGGAAGAAGGGCACTCCTTCAACCTATGGCCAAGCTGACCACACCCAGAACACCCTTCTCGGCCAACCAAACAATTACCTGGATGGTTCTTACCACACTGGCGGTAGACAGGAAAAATATGATTGCCTGAGACATATCCTAGAGATTTTGAGCCTGGTGCTCACTTTTTCTGATCATGTCGAGGCCTAGGAGATGGAGCACTAGCTGATGAAGGTGCTGGGGCTACCGACCTATGCTGGAACTGTGAGCGACTTCCACTGCCCGACCTCTACTAAGAAAACTCATAGTTTCTTGTCCTGGCCTTTTTATTATCCTTAGCCATCTCCTTAAGCATATCCTCCTCAACCTTCTACGCAGGGTTCATCATCCTAGAGATATTCATATCCTCTTATAGCATAGCATTTTTGCACTCTGTCTTCACCAAATCAGACACCCCATACAATAACCTGCCTATTTGTGCTCTCGAATTGTCCACCATATGTGGAGCATATCTGGAGAGCTGAGTGAACTTCAGCCCATATTCTTGGACTGTCATGGACCCCTGCCTTAAGTTCATGAACTCTTGGTCATTATCTTCCCTCAACTCTCTCGGGAAAAACTTGTCCAAAAAAGCTTCCGTAAAATAGTCCCATGTCACAGGAGTTGCATTCACACCCATGTTGTCTTTCCACTATGTGAACCAAATATGAGCCACATTCATGAGATGATAGGATGCTAACTCCAAACTATCAGTACTAGTCACTTGCATCACCTCAAGAATCTTCTTTACCTCATCAATAAAGTTCTATGGGTCTTCACCAACCTTTGACCCGAAAAACTCTGGCGGATTCATACGCATAAAATCACAAACCCTGGCTGTAGCTGACCTACCAGTAAGGTTCAAAGGAACTGGGGCCCGCTGATTAGCCTGATTGGCAACTGTCTGGGCCAATAACTGAATCACATGTGAAACTTTGCATTCGTAACCTCATGGTCTGGGACTAGAGAAACTGCATTAGCATTACGTGCATTAGCTCAGCGAGTAGGCATGATCTGAAACGCATAACAACGCATTAGAAGGGAGAAGTTGATTCACACTCAATCGCATGATAAGATAGCAAAAGAAGTGAAGTTTTCTTAGGACACTTCATAGCCTCCCCCTTATAAGTGTGGCGCGCTTCACACCCATGAGAGAGACTCTACTTAGTGTGGCTTTCAGACATCCTAGGACTCTTTAACCTGATGCTCTGATACCAAGTTTGGTACGCCCCGAGGCTAGCCCCTAGACGTAACACAGGTCCCAGGGTCACAAGTAACCCCAAGCTAACCCTGAATCTGGTATATCACAAGCATACTGAGTATCATTTAAAAACAAGTAGAAGCATAATTAAGAAATGAGAAAAACTGAAATAATATATTTGAAAGAAATGACTGAGTTCAAACAATACAACCCAATTGACTGAATACTAACTCTATGTCTGAATGACTCTAATACTGATGAGCTACTAGGAAAAGTCCCCATCTAGCTCCAAAATATTGAAACTAACAACATCTAACTAAATCAAAAAGCATAATAAAATGTCCTCCGAGAATGAGGACTCACCCCTGACTAGGCTGACGTGGCACCGGTAAGAGCTAATCACGTGGATGAACCTGAGAACCTGAGCCTGCATCTTAATAGGATGCATCATAGATATGCGTCATTACTTTGAATATACTGAGAATGAGGGATATGCAAAGATGACTGAAATGTAAACATGCTAAAAATACTGAAAACTATAATCTGAACTAAGCTGTAGTATATAGGCCCAAATGTATAATCATGCATAAATAGCTGAAATGTAAGAGTAACATAAAAGTATGCTAAAAACTTAAATGAGGGCCTAAAGTACATTGCTGAATCTAATACTGTGGGATAGCTTATTAACTGACATAAACCATGTGAGCTAAACGTGGAGTCTGATGTATACGCCCTATCGAGTGGACCCAAATACCTTGCCAGGGTATAAAGGCATGACTGCGGCGTGATCACTAAATCTGGTGCCCAACAGAGGGGATTTATAATACTATGTTGGCACGTAGTTCTGGGACCCTAAGGGTACGCTGAACCCTAGTCTAACTCGATGCTAAATACTACTGCCAAACTGAATATAGCTCAATTCAAAACTGACATCCTGAGTTTCTAGGTCAGGACTAGACTAGTCTAAAATCTTTGTTTTTCTGAAATACTGTAGTAGACTAAAACTAGTTAAATTCGGCTCTTAAAGGTCATACTAAAAATCTAGAATGAGTTCAAAGGACATGTGATACTTTAGAAAAATCCTACAATTTAGGGAAATTTCCTTAACTTCCTAAATCAGGTAATAACTCATGCAAATCATACAATATATAATATGAGGATCGAAATAACAAGATTCTCAAAAGATTTGCATAATTTGGATAGGAACCCTAATTCTTAAATCCATGGAAAACACTGTAGAAAGTTGAGAGTTTTGGGAATAAGGGTGAACTAAACCCTTACTGAATACCCACATAGCTGGTGGATGAAAATCCCTACAAGAATCTGGAGTTTAAAGCTTGGAGGAGAGAACCCTAGGCCTGGAACTTTGGAGAAGACGCTCTGTTCTTGACTTGAATTGCTTTTAGAAAAGTCTGACTTTGTTTTTGGGGAAATAGACTTGATTAAATAAGCCTAAGACTATTTATAATCAGAGCTAAATTAGGAAGGAAATGTCTAAAACACCTTTGAGAAATTTATTTAAAAGCTGCTGGAAATTCGCGTCTCAGGTTCCACGAATGGGTGCTATGGTTCATGGAAAGTTCCATGGCTCATGTAACCTTGTCGTGGTTCCTAAGTAGAAAATCTGAGCTACTGGAACAACTTCCACGAGTTGGTTTCTTGACTCGTGGAAGCTTCCACAGGTCGTGGAACCCACTCGTGGTTCCTGTGCTGAATGTTTTTGCTCTCTGAAGTTTGGTTCCACGAGTTGGGTTCACGACTCGTGGAAGCTTCCTCGGATCATGAAACCCACTTGTGGTTCCTGGAGACTTGAAGCTGGGCTACTAGAGCTGGTTCCACGATTCGGGTTCACGACTCGTGGAAACTTCCATGGGCCATGGGACCTAATTGTGGTTCCTGAGAGTCATCTACTAGGAGAATTCCACAGACGAGTTCTACGGTCTGTTGACTGAAGTCATTGAATGAACTTCAGAGGAGAAGTTCTCTGATCCTGGTTCCACGAGTCCAGTTTACAACTCGTGGACTATTCCACGGCTCATGGAAGTGATTCGTGGTTCCACTAACTGTTGGAAATTTTATTTTCTTTTAGTTTTCTGAGCTAAGTATGGGATTGGGATTTCTGGGGTATTACAATCTCACTGATAAATAATCTGACATTTACTACTCCTGCCACCTCATATATGAAGTATAAGCAATAAAACTGGGAACAACGCATAAATATTGGGGTAAATAGAGTTAAACTCTATCGCACGATAAAGAACATGAAAGAAGTGGAGTTTTCCTAAAAAAGTCTCGTAGCCTCTCCCTCATAAATGTGGCGCACTTCACACCCATGAGAAAGACTCTACTTAACATGAATTTTAGACACCCTAGTACTCTTGAACCTAATTCTCTGATACAAAGTTTGTCACTACCCGATCCTACCCCCTGGACGTAACACGGGACCCAAGATCACAAGTGATCTCAAGATAACCCTCTGGCATTAGCATGACTTAAAAACTGAACAAAATATAAGAATGGAAGCTTAACTGAATTAATGAGAAACTTGATCTGTTATATAAAAATAAGACTAAAATGACAATCTGAATTAAGCTGAATATCTGACTCTATGTCTGAAGCCTCTACTACTGACGAGCTGTTAAGACAGACCCCCAGCTAACTCTAAATACTAAAAAGTAAATAAAAGAACTAATAGCCTATGATGAAGCTAAACTCCAAGTCTTCGAATAAGGAGGAATCACCAAGCTGGCTGGATGTGCTGCTGATCTAGTAGCCTCAAATCTGGGGGCGAGCTACTGAATCTACATCATGATAAGATGCAGCACAAAGAGGTATGCGGTCAGTACTATGGAATGTACTGAATATGATAGATATGCATATGTCATGATAAAATATACTTGAAAGCATGCTTAAAACTTATATCATGCATATGTCGTGGTAAAACATGATTACAGCACAACAAAAACTGAAGTCGTATAATGATAGTAAAATCTGTAATGAAATGACTCAATGCAATATCATAAGTTGAAAACACCTTTAGAATCATAATAATAGTAGAGAGTTTGAAATCTGAAAGCAAATCGTCAATGCACTTAAAAACTTGAAACTGTTTCTGTGGAAGGTTCTCTAATCGACATAGACCATGTGAGCTACATGGAATCTGATGTATCTGCCCTATCTAGAGGACACAATATATCTTGCCAGAGTATAAAGGCATAACTTGTGTGATCACGGTGTCTTATACACATAGAGGGGACTTAGAGAACCTATGATGGCACGTAGTTCTAGGATATACAAGGGGTACGCTCACCCAATCCAATTTAGTGCTCAATACTACTCCCAAAACACACATATAGCTCAACTTATACTTGTGACATATTTGATGTCAAAACTATTCTTAGCTTAGGTAGACATATCTAGATGCCAAACCTTTCATAAAATATAGGGACATATCTCATGTCCAAAACTATTGGAAAAGCATAGGGACATATCTGATGTCATACAAATATCAATCATAAGTCTTAAAGCTTAGCAATACCATAATTCAAAATATACTTTTCTTTCTAAATTCATAGCTTGAAGAAGTAGACATGCGAATTCGTAATACTTGAGGCCATGTTATCTAAACAGGCCAAATTTCACATGTAAACATGCAATTCAATGAAATTATACTAGAAATCCTTCTTTATGCATCGGCTTTTGAAAACACTTAAGGAATCTCAATTAAAACATGGGTAATGAAGGAGAAACCATGAATTGATACTTGAAACCTGAATACACAAGTTTCCCCCAATTTGGGTAAAAACTCTAATTTCATAAGTTCATAAATCGAAGTAAAACTTGGGGGTTTTGGGCATAAGGGTAAAAGGAATTCCTTATTGAATACCCACATACCTGAACTTGAAGAAATTCTAGCTAGAACTTTAGGTATGAATCTTGGAGAAGAATCCCTAAGGTTGGAGGTGGAGACTTGGAAAAGGAATCTGAAAGAAAACACTTGAGAGACTTTCTTGTTGGAGCTTCTATGATCTAGCTTGCTTGAAACCCTAGGTATGTTGCCTTAGAGTCTTGAGGGAATTCTTTAGAGATAGATTGATGTTCTTATGAGGAATAACCCATTTTGGGTGTTTAAAAGATGAGGGAAAGAACCTGAGGTGAGGAAAGGACCAAACTACCCTTAATTAAACTCATAGGAAAAAGTGAAGAAAATCATTGGACGACGCTTCCCACGGGCCGTCGTGGATCCCATGGACCATTGGATCCAACCGTTAACCTCCCAGGGGAAAAATAGCCTCACTTGACAGTTCCCATGCCCTGCCACCATGGGCCATCATAGTCACCACAAGCGTCGGGATGCCCGTCGAAGGTTCCCACGCCCGTCGGCCACCCTGTCATATTTTGACAGCTGACAGTGCTTCACTAAAATATCCAAAACATTTTACTCCAGACTCAGATTAATGAGCAGTTGGTAGAATTTGAAAGAATATTCAAATACCTTTAATTTGGTAGGTCCTAGAACACCTAACTATTCATATTATAGAAGTTATGATCATTTGAATTTGACCCTAGTAAGAACTTACATGAAAACTAAATCGGTACTAAGGCTTTCAAATTAACTTTGAGCTAAGGGTCCTTTATAACTTCAATTCACATCTAATACTCCTTAAAAACTTAGGAATTGATTTTAATACTATATTCTTAGAAAATTTATCTAGTTCGGGTCTAACAACAGATGAAGAATGGATCGGATCTTGGTTTAGAATTTCTGGGGTGTTACATAATATAGTCTAGAATGCAGCTTACTTTTCATGAGTACTATGGAGCCTTTACAAACTTTAAGTGTGTTATGCCTTGAGCCTACACCCTAGATGAGACATGGTGCTTAGAGTCACAAGTGACCCCAAGCTAACCCATGGCCTGGCATACCTCTGAGATAAAGATTGAAAGTAAATGCGAAAGCTGTAATGTACTGAGCTCTTTTGAAAATATTATAAACAAATGAACTATCATAAGTTGAGATACTTGAAAAATTATACAACTGAGTGATTTTCTATGAAGCCTCTACTAACACTGAACTACAGTTAGCCGGGACATAACCCCCAACTATCTTTAATCAATGTATAAAGAACTGAAATAACTTCTTTAGCTACTAACTAACTGGAGTTCCCAAAAAAAAGAGAACTTGATCTCTGCTGACTGGAAGTTGTGATCCATCTGACCATGATCCTGGGAGCTAGCACTGAAACCTACATCATAAAATGATGCAGCACAAGAAAGGTATGCGGTCAGTACTTTGAATGTACTGAGCAGTGAGGTATGCACTTACTGTAAATCATGAGAAGATACATGTATACTGAAGATATGGCTGAAAACTGAACTATGTATAATAGCTGAATTGCATAAATCAAAGTTGTATAGTATAGACTCTTTTACTGAAGAGAATGTAAATCCTGTTACTGGACTGTAACTATGAGATCATGATGTTTAAAGATAAGTAAACCTGTTACTTGGGATTTCATGGACTAACAAGATAAAGTATGTCTGTAAGTACTGATGTAGTATACTGAATGCAAGGTGAAAGATATAAACTGATGCAATGACCAAGTATATAAACATGTGTATGTATAATACTGAACTGATCTGAATAACTAAAAATTTGAATACATGGTCAATACAATAATGAATATGGACTGTGGGAGCTACTATTAACTGACATACCCCAAGCTAAGCTAACTGTGGGGCCAACCTGTAACCCTGACTAGGAGGGTGTTCATACCTAGCCAAGGGTACAAACAAATCTGACGTGGATCTACTACTGATGTACACAAGGGATAAGGATGTGTAGCTTAGTCTGACAGCTGACTCCTTTAATACCTATGGTGGTGCCGTAGTGCTGGGACTTAGGGACTTCAACTAAAGGTCTCAGCCTTGTCTGACAGCCGAGCCTTCATCCCTTCGTCCGCTCGGTACTAAGTCTACTCCCAACTGAATATAAAGCTATAGATGCTACTAAAATACTGGATAGCTCAAAATACTGATATAATTTAAGAATGCAAAATATAACTGAAGCTGAAGCATTCTAATCATGTAATTCTGGTTGACCGCGTGCCTGGATAATTTCTGGAAGATTGTATACTGAAGATTATTCATAAAGTAGATGGACACATCTAAATGTCATACTAATCACAAAACTTACTAAATTTGTAATGATTGATGGCATATATTGGAAGTCTATGTTTAAAAACATATTCTTGTAAAACATGTTCTTGTAAAACATATTGAGGGTAAGCTGAAGCCTGCTAAATCATGCATAGTTCTTTCATACTAAAATAACTAAATTGAAGTAATTGGAAATCATGAATGCTTGTCTGAAAGCAAAACCCATAGTTAAAATCATCATGAGGAGACTTAAACTTGTTTAGACTGAATGCCAACTAGCTGAACTAGATTCTGAAAAGAACACTGAATTTGGAGAAATTTAAAGAAAGCCTGTAGACTAAAAACTGCCTAATTTCATGCTTAAAATCGAACACTAGTAATTTGGGTTAAATTCTGAGAAAAAACCAATTCTCATGGAAATACTACAATTTCAGGCTAATTCTTGATTTCTTAGATTCTTGTAAAAGATCATGCAAGTAATTAAAAACACGGAGAAAATCTTCTAAAATAAGCTATAATTTATGTAGAAATCCTAAGGACTGAGTTCTGTAAAAATCTAGCATGATTGGGTCAGAACCCTAGTTTCTAACATCATGAAATTCGAAATAGAAGACTGAGGTTTTGGGAATATGGGTGAACTTAACCCTAACTGAATACCCACATACCTGTTTAATGGAGAATCTTTAACTATGTTGAAGGTTGGAAGCTTTGGAGAAGAACCCTAGGTCTGAACTTTGGAGAAGAACGCTCTTTTCTTCTTTGAAATTGTCTTGAGAGAAAAAGTTAGGAAATCTGATAGTTTGGAGGTATTTGACTTAATAAAATTATCCCAAAACTAATAATAGTCGGAGCTAAAAGAAAAAGAAATGGTCTGAAATACCCTGGGAAATTAAATTAAAAACTGCTGAAATTCTCAGAATATCAAACCACGGATTGGTTGACGGGCCGTGGTTCTGAATGACGGACCATCAACTGAGTCATGGTTCTGACTTTTCAGTTCTGGGGTTCTCTGAAGGTGATTCCACGAGTTACAAGACGGTCCGTCATTTGAAACGATGACCCATGAAGTCACCCATGGAAATCTGGAAGAAAAGCTGAAAATTGACAAATCACGGGTCAAAGTATGGACCGTGGTTTTGGTCTATGGGTCGTCAACCAAATCGTCATTTTGAAGCTGAAAATTTTAAGCTGCAAATCTTTTTTCACGAGTTACAGTACGGACCGTGGTTCAGAACCAGGGTTCATCATTCCACCTGTAGTCACTGGCAGCACTGCAGTACAATATCCATAACATTTTACGCCCGACTTATATTAATGCGCGGTTTATGGCGTTGGAAAGAAGACTCAATGACCTTTAATTTGGTGGGTACTAGGCTACCTAACTCTTCATATTTTAGGAGTTATCATTATTTGAAGTTGACCCTAGTTTAGTCTTACATGAAAACTTCTTTGGTTGGGGTGCTTTCAACTTAACTTGCTTATAAAAGTTTCTTATGAACATGATTCAGATTGAAAACACTTTACACACTAGGGAATTGATCATTACACTCATGGAAATAGTTTGGGTCTTATCTTAGAATTTTCGGGGTGTTACAATATCTCCCTCTTGGGATCATTCTTCCTCGAATGAAGTCTTACTAGGATGAGGTTCTGGGGAAAGAGCTGCAATCCCACCTACTGAGTTCTAAGAGATAGATTACTGATATGGTAACTGATTTCTGACTGAAATATGAACTGAGCTGGGTTCGTGAGGCATGTATGCATACTGAGAGCATAAGAACAATTATAGGACATGAAACTGAATGTCCAACATGATAACTGGTCTGGATTGAGAGTAGGGACATAGCTAAAACTCATAAAGAATGAACACCTTCTCAGAAATCACAATTGACTGGAAGGGGCATAAAACTGAGAGGAATAGCTATAAGAGAAAACTATTCTCTTCTAAACTGAACTTACTAGCATGGACTGAACGGAGCGTAGGGCCTTCTGGCCTATGGAATGATTACTGGTAGGTCTGAACTGGTATAATATGAGGAGTCTACTATCTTTCTATCTGAATCTACTGGACATAAGGCATGAGCACCCTGGGTAGGGAGTAAGGACAAGACTATTCCCGCCTCAAACAATATGGATGACAACTCTTCAACTTAGGCACACCTCTTAACTACACTAACTTTATCTGAATGCCACACTTACTATCTGCAACTGAAATTCTCATCAACACACAAATAGATTCTGAGTTATGAGCCTAACTATCTTCTTTCAACATGTTTAAGCCTATCTCAACTAAATCTCTTGCATTTAGAGTCATCTCCCAAGAGTGGTATTCCTTCTTATCACAAAAATCAACTAACCTTGAGTTCTAATCAATGGGTTACTAGTCGCACAAAGAAAAGGCCCGCATGTATTTTACCATGACATTAAAGCCTAGTACTATGATCATCTTATGGCTTGCTTAGAGCTGGAACATCTGAGGCTGCTATCCTCTCCTCTAGCATAGCTAGAAACTGTAACTGCAAGAACTTCTACAAAGGGACACCAAGAAGTGGAAAATCTAGTACTTGCCATCTAGGCTACTAATCTTCCTCCACTAAAACACTTAGTGGAATCTAGCCACTCAAGGTGGGTTCTGAGAGGTCAAGTACAAAGGTCTGAGTGTTTCACATACTGGTCATATGAAACATGATTAGAGTAAGGAATCATAAGCATGAACTTTTTGAGAAATCTGGTCTGAGTATATACATGAAGTAACATGATTTCATTAGCCATCAAGGCATATCCTAAGGATGGAACAGAGTACATAAAACTGAGCATACTGTGAGACATAAGTTTAAATATATATCGAGTCTCATGGCACAAGGCTGGGATTTATAGAATCATGGAGTAAGACTGGAATTGTTGTCTGGAGCAAATTTTTATTTGTTTTAGGGTTAAGTATGGACATGAATTTGTAGGGAGTGTATGAAATTATACATGAATATGACATAAATATGTCTGAGTATAGTGCCATCTTGACTGAAGTGCTAGGAAATCTATTGGAATGAGAATGGATCGATATCCCATCATAGTCCTTTCTATAATTCTATACTGGTTGAGTTGCAAGACTCGATTTGGTTCTTCATTCTATGATCTCCCCCTTATCTTGAAAGTCATCTCTGTAAGTCTGTGGATCTCTCTCCTGAACTAGGCTATAACTGAAGATGCTAAACCCTTGCTAGGTCTCCTTTTGATACATCTCTTAGCTTCCTCTTTACCCTTAAGGCTATCACTCGAGGACTCATACTTTTACTGGTGTATATAACCACTTCTTCTGACACTTAGCAATCTGAATTTTTGCTTATTCGTTTACTAACATCACATCTCTAAGTTCACATCTACCAAAATCAACTGAATCAAACCATGTTAAGGGACTCAAAATCGTGTATCTATAATCTTCTAAACATCATACAACAAAGACTACTCTGGGTGCACACCTATCTTTCTGATGCTTAAGGATCACTTCTTTATCTCATGACTTAGTCACAATTTTCCAATTCACCCACGCTTCACATATACATCTTATAGTTACTATAATTCTGAATCCATACACCTAGTTCTGGGGTCATTCTGTCACCTATGCCCCATAACATATCTATTCATACTAACTGTTGAGTGACTGTACTACCCAAGCGCTTACATAACTATACCTTTTGGCTAAGGTGCCACTCGTAGTAAAGTTTCTGGAAAAGGGTTTGAGAGAACGTTCTACTATAGGCTCAACTGCACGAGTGAAAAGGATACATACTTTTGGATTCGTAGACTTTAATGCACTAGTGGGCTTATCTCAAGCCCTTGTGCAGTTTATTAACTTTCTGATGGCTCTATCTGAGAGAATCTCACTGACAGGGATCTGAACTACACTGTCTCCACTACCTCGAAGATGAGGCATGACTAGAGTAATTGGATCTACGCATGAATCTGCATAAGTTTCTGTAGGAACAACATTACTGCACGATTTGGAGTATGAACAAAGGGAAACATTTCCTAAATGCCAGTAGTCCCTCGAAGAAAAGTACAGACATCTCCGTAATGTTCCACAAGACTCTAATAGATACGGCTTCATAGACACCCTAGGACACTTGAACTCTATGCTCTGATACAAAGTTTGTCACACCCCAAACCTACACTCTAGACGCGACACGGTGCTTAGAGTCACAAGTGACCTAAGCCATGGCTTGGCATACCTCTGAGATAAAGACTAAAAGTAAATACGGAAGCTGAAATGTACTAAGCTCTTTTGAAAATATTATAAACAAATGAACTATCATAAACTAAGATACAATTGTCACGACCCGATTTCTCAAGTCATGATGGCACCTACAATCCCCCAGTAGGCGAACCAATTCTCGTAGCCCAGAACAGTTAGTAATGGGCTACTACCTAACCAAAATGCACCAACAAGCAGAAATAAGCGAAAGCAAAACTCGAATATAAATACATAAAGGAAACTACACCAACCCCAAGACTTGGTATCAATAGTACAGAAGCTTCTAATAGGATACAAGTGCTAGTAGTAACAAAATACAACATAAATTGCCTCCAAAAGTACAAGGAGCAACAGTACAATATATGAGATGTAGACAAGCCCCGACCGTCAGGCGCTCACCCTAGTCTCGAAGATCCAAAAGTTGCACGAGTCTCCAACATGATCAACAGCGAAAGCTTAGCTAATATCTGCACAAAAAAGTGCAGAAGTGTAGTATGAGCACCAAAACCACGGGTACTCAGTAGGTATCATAGGCCGACTGAGCGCATATAAGATATAAAACCAGTAAGTAACAGATAGCAAGAAAGCAGTCACTGAGGCAATAAGCAAGGCACAAGGAGCTAGCACAGATCATCCATAACCAAGAGCTTCAAGTAACATATGCTAGCACAGAGATACAATTATATAGAATCACAGGTGAAGGGAGGGAGAACACACCTGGAGTCCTTGCACAATAATATAAGTAAGTAGAGAGAGCGTTGAGAAAATAGCGGTATACCAGTAACCTCAAGTGGAAGGAAAATACAGAGAGCAGTCTAACATACTCAAAATGGAATCAACCAGTATAAGGAAATCATAACACCAATCCAATAATATTATAGCATAACCAGGGAATCACCTCACAAGTACAACCCTAGGATGAAATAACTAGGCCACAATAACCAAGAGATACCACTCAGCTTCCCACAAGAATAGAACCAGAGTCTCACACTCTGCTTAGAAGGCCACACAAAAGTGCCTCAATTAGATAGGACTCCAAATCCCTCTCAATAATCAAAAATCCCACAACCAAAGCCTCAACAGGATAGCCATCACTAATCTTTCAAGAAACGGGTGCCAAGGCAAGCTGTAAGTAAAAACAGGAGTAAATATAGTCTACCTACAGTCCTAACGGCCGCCCATACTACCAAGGAACACAATCAAGTGAAAAAAAACCCTCCAGCATCCCATACTACCGTAGCGTACACTGAACACACAACAAACAAGGGTGGAATCCAATGCATGATATGATATGATATGATGTGTGAAATAGAACCTCTGTATGTACTTCCTCCGGTGCTAATCGGGCCCAGCAGGTAGGTTCCATGGAAGGACTCAGCCTGTATACCTCTACTCCACCATATACCCTTCCCTCCGGTGCACGCAGCCCGAAGCCCCAAGCCCAGAGCGACAAGGTCCATGGAGGTCCCCGACCCCATACTAAAACTCAGTATCAAGACATGTCATCCGGAAGCAAGTCTGGGATCAAGATAGAGACCCAGTCTCAAGTATGCATGCCCAGACCCCGTCTAGGACTAAAGTAGTAGAAAATACCTCAAAAACCCCTCCAAGGGTGCCCGGGCATAACCGGGTCTAAAACTGTAGTAAATCAAGTCTAGTGCTCCACCCCGCAGAGAATAGTATCAGTAATAAAATCAAGTCTGGTACTCTGCCCCGCAGAGACTAGTACCAGTAATAAAACCAGTGCGACAACATCCAAAAATCCCCTTTTCTATCAACAACAGTACCAAAAATGGGCCCCCAGGGCCATGCAAATTTAGGAAAACTGTCAGTAGTGGCTCACAGCCAAAACTGTAGTAAAACATGTAGGGGAAAACCTTTTTCATGGATGATATGCTCGCACACAAATATAAAAGTAGCCCAACGGCTCACAACAATTCCTATCAGCCCTGCACAGGCCCAATAGCTACTCAGCAAACATAACCAGCCTAAAAGGATAATCTCTACATCCGGGACTCACAGACATTCCCAAATAGCCCACCATCTATGTTCCAGAGTCAATACAAGGCCACACAGGACCACAAAGGTAATATACATTACTACGCGAATACTACAAATAACATATGAAATAGACGGACGAAAGGCGGACAAGGCCTGGGGTACCAACCTATAACAACCCATCCAAGGATGCTAATTAATGCAGTTATAGCCTCTATACGCTGAGTCTAGATAGGGGAAAACCATAACCTACCTGTCATCCGATGACTAGCTGCGGGAACGGCATCGTCCAGACTCAAACAGCTCCAGGAAGCTCTGAATCACACAAAACAAATACTTTCAAATGAAGCCCCAAAGGCATCTCTATGAAGCCTGACCAACCAAGGTAATGGAACAATTGCTAGAATCGACAAGGCTGCAAGAACGAGCCATAGCCAATTGATAAGGTGTTAATATCACACTCGCGACCAGCCAACTCCAAAGCATAAAAATGAGTCCAATAACAATAACAAATGGCAGCTAAATCCAACAACAATACATTAACAACATCTCAAAGGAGCGGCGAGCTCCCGAGGCACTATTTCAAGGCGTACTTCATGTCATTCAATCCAATAACCATCGTTTGTGACTCCAATAAGAATCACACCAACTCCCAGTACCTCCAACACCTTAACACCATCAACATACAACAATAACAACCCAATTTAATATGACAAAGGGGCTGCCCAGAGCCACAGATCCAAAATACCACTTCGTGGCTTAGAAATCCATAAAACAATACTAGAACATATAATGACGAAGGAGGGTCATAGGAGGAAGGTTACCTCGACAAAAATCTTTGAAATACCAAGCTAAACATGCTGTTATAAGGACCCACCATGAGCTGTAACAATATACGGCAAGAAAACATGACAAACATGCCGATAACGATAAGTTCTCCTCGGAATTGATTCTAAAGCTCAAATTAAGAATGAGTCAAGGATTTAGAACCCTTACCTTCCGATAATCAAATGATAATAGCATAAAAATATCAGTTCCACGAACTGCCTCCTTGCAGTAGCAACAAACGGAGCCAAAACGATGAGAAAACTGTACCACGATGATGAGCTCGCGACGTAGAGCAACTTCTGTTAAACTTCCGAATTGAAAGGATCAAGGTCCATGGATTATTTCTAAGGTTTGTATCTGTTTTTCTATGGTTTTGGTCTGTTTTTATGGGTTTAAAACGAAGGAGAAGCTGATTTATAAAGGCAAACGGACTTAGGATGTGGGCCCCGCTTTGACGTGTCTGCTTGTGCAGTATTACGAAAACATGAATATCTCCCTATTCTGAATTCGTATGGATGAACGGTTTAGTGCGTTGGAAACTAGACTCGTAGACCTTAGATTTGGTATATTGGGGGACCACTAACTCTTTATAGATAGGGAGAAACACCCCAAGACATTTAACCCAAATTTGAAGAGAATTCCTTAAAGGAATTTACAATAACTTTTTACGACTTTTGTTTCGCAACTTGCTTGACTTCAAAACTTATCATACAACCATTTTGCAATTATAATACCTCATAACACATCCTTCTAAGTATATTAGACACTATTAGTCTTACCCCAAAGGCACGGGTTACTTTAAATCTTCCAAACGGGCGAGGTGTTACACGAGGCATTTCTTTAACTCGAACTTTCGAGTAAGGGATTCCTTTGACCAAGAACCTTGGTTTAATTCTTTGATATTACCAAGAATGTTGAAGGAAGTCAACGATTTCCAAAGTTGAAGCTCTAAAATGAGGAACGACCATAAAGACCAAACAAACGGCCCGACACCGAACTACCGATCCCGACAAGCCATAAATGACTTGGGCCACTACAAGTAAGCTCTAATGGTACAAGAAAGGCGAAAATGTGTAAATGACCGGAAGGGTCATTACATACAATAGTATTTGAAAATTTATACAACTGAGTGACTGACTATCTGACTGTCTATGAAACCTCTACTAACACTGAACTATAGTTAGACGGGACATGACCCCCAACTATCTTTAATCAATGTATAAAGAACTGAAATAACTTCTATAGCTACTAACTGACTGGAGTTCCCGAAAAAAAGAGAAATTGATCTCTGCTGACTGGAAGCTGTGATCCATCTGACCATGATCCTGGGAGCTAGCACTAAAACCTACATCATAAAATGATGCAGCACAAGGAAGGTATGCGGTCAGTACTTTTAATGTACTGAGCATGTGAGATATGCACTTACTCTAAATCATGAGAAGATACATGTATACTGATGGTATGGATGAAAACTGAACCATGTGTAATAGCTTAAGTGCATATACCAAAGCTGTATAGTATGCACTCTTTTACTGAAGAGAATGTAAATCCTGTTACTGGACTATAACTATGAGATCATGATGTTTAAAGATAAGTAAACCTGTTACTTGGGATTTCATGGACTAACAAGATAAAGTATGTCTGTAAGTACTGATGTAGTATACTGAATGCAAGGTGAAAGATATAAACTGATGCAATGACCAAGTATATAAACATGTGTATGTATAATACTGAACTGATCTGAATAACTAAAAATTTGAATACATGGTCAATACAATAATGAATATGGACCGTGGGAGCTACTATTAACTGACATACCCCAAGCTAAGCTAACTGTGGGGCCAACCTGTAACCCTGACTAGGAGGGTGTTCATACCTAGCCAAGGGTACAAACAAATCTGACGTGGATCTACTACTGATGTCCATAAGGGACAAGGATGTGCATCTTAATCTGACAGCTGACTCCTTTAATACCTACGGTGGCACCGTAGTTCTGGGACTTAGGGACTTCTACTAAAGATCTCAGCCTAGTCTGACAGCCGAGCCTTCATCCCTTCATCCGCTCAGTACTAAGTCTACTCCTAACTGAATATAAAGCTATAGATGCAACTGAAATACTGGATAGCTCAAAATACTGATATAATTTAAGAATGAAAAATATAACTGAAGCTGAAGCATTCTAATCATATAATTCTGGCTGACCGAGTGCCTGGATGATTTATGAAAGATTGTATATTAAAAACTATTCATAAAGTAGGTGGACATATCTAGATGTCATACTAATCATAAAACTTACTAAATTTGTAATCATTGATGGCATATGTTGGAAGTCTATATTTAAAAACATATTCTTGTAAAACATATTGAGGGTAAGCTGAAGCCTGCTAAATCATGCATTGTTCTTTCTTACTAAAATAACTGGACTGAAGTAATTGGATATCATGAATGCTTTTCTGGAAGCAAAACCCATAATTAAAATCATCATGAGGAGACTTAAACTTGTTTAGACTGAATGCCAACTAGCTGAACTAGATTCTGAAAAGAACGCTGAATTTGGAGAAATTTAAAGAAAGCCTGTAGACTGAAAATTGGCTAATTTCATTCTTAAAATCAAAAGCTAGTAATCTGGGTTAAATTCTGAGGAAAAACCAATTCTCATGGAAGTACTAAAATTTCAGGCTAAGTTCTCGATTTCTTAGATTCTTGTAAAAGATCATGCAAGTCATTAAAAACATGGAGCAAATCTTCTAAAATAGGCTAGAATATATGTATAAATCAAAGGACTGAGTTCTGTAAAAATCTAGCATAATTGGGTCAGAACCCTAGTTTCTAACATCATGAAATTTGAAATAGAAGACTGAGGTTTTGGGAATAAGGGTGAACTGAACCCTTACGGAATACCCACATACCTATTTAATGGAGAATCTTTAACTATGTTGAAGGTTGGAAACTTTGGAGAAGAACCCTAGGTCTGAACTTTGGAGAAGAACACTCTTTCCTTCTTTGAAATTGTCTTGAGAGAAAAAGTGAGGAAATCTGATAGTTTGGAAGTATTTTACTCAATAAAATAAGCCTAAAACTATTTATAGTCAGATTTAAAAGAAAAAGGAATGGTCTGAAATACCCCTGGGAAATTTAATTAAAAACTGCTAAAATTCTCGGAATATCAAACCACGGATTGGTTGACGGGCCGTGGTTCTGAATGACAGACCGTCAACTGAGTCATGGTTCTGACTTTTCAGTTCTGGGGTTCTCTGAAGGTGATTCCACGAGTTACAGGATGGTCTGTCGTTTTAAATGATGACCCGTGAAGTCACCCGTGGAAATCTGGAAGAAAGGCTAAAAATTGACAAACCACGGGTCAAAGTATGGACCGTGGTTTTGGTCTATGGGTCGTCAACCAAATCGTCATTTTGAAGCTGAAAATTTTAAGCTGCAGATCTTTTTTCACGAGTTACAGTACGGACCGTGGTTCAGAACCAGGGTTCATCATTCCACCGGTAGTCACTGGCAGCACTGCAGTACAATATCCATAACATTTTACGCCGGACTTATATTAATGCGCGGTTTATGGCGTTGGAAAGAAGACTCAAAGACCTTTAATTTGGTGGGTAGTAAGATACCTAACTCTTCATATTTTAGGAGTTATCATTATTTGAAGTTGACCCTAGTTTAGTCTTACATGAAAACTTCTTTGGTTGGGGTGCTTTCAACTTAACTTGCTTATAGAAGTTTCTTATGAACATGATACACATTGAAAACACTTTCCACACTAGGGAATTGATCATGACACTCATGGAAATAGTTTGGGTCTTAGCTTGGAATTTTCAGGGTGTTACAAAGTTTTCCATTCTCTTAGTAAAACTTATACCCTTGATCATCCAAAGTCAAACGAGAAATCAAATTCCTCTTCATTCAAGGAACATGCCAACACTCAATATTTCTGATAACGCCATCGAATATTCTCAATTTAATGTTACCAATCCTCTCTACCTCTAATGAATTATCATCACCTAGATAGACAGTCTTACTCGTCTTCTTGTAAGTTGCATGTGGACACATGTAAAAAGTTGCACCAGAATCAAGAAACCATAAATTATGCCTATGACCAGAACTCACAACACAACTTTCTCGTACATAGTCATTATTAATATTATAATTATTGCTAGTGTCAATAATATTTGCTGAGTTATCGACTTTCTGCTTTTCTCTTTTCTCCTTTAGCATAGGACAATCTCTTTTGTAGTGACCTTGCTTCCTGTGCTTCCTTGCTCTAGACTTTGATCTGGCATTGAACTTTTTCCTATTAAAGTCTTTTTGTTGTGTTCTTCCCCTACTCACAAGACCTTCGCCCTCAGTTCAGTTATCTGGAAAGCTCTTCTTCAACGCTTTAAAATTTATTGTATTACTAACATCATTCAGGGATACTGTCTTTCCCATATAGCATAGTATCAACAAAAGAATCGTACGACGGTGGTAAAGTGGTAAAAAGCATAACATGATCAAGGAATGATCTTCACTCTTAAGTTTGATATCTACATTCTTTAAGTCCATTATAATTGAATTAAACTCATCAAGGTGAGTTTTAACTAGTGTAGATTCATTCATTCGAAGATTGTACAACCTCTTTTTCAAGTAGAGGAGATTTATCAGTGATTTCCTAGTATACAAATCTTCTAACTTCTTCCATACCATTGTTGCATATTTTTTTCCAGCAATTTCCCAAAGAATGTTATCTGTAACGCTCATGAAGATTGTACTCAAAGCCCTCTTCTTCAGGTCTGCCTTCTCTATCTCTTTCATCTCCTTAGGAAAAGCCTCGTCAATCGCCTTCCATAACTCTTGTAACATTATGGACGATCTCATTCTAATCATCCATAGACTGAAACTAGATCTCTCATTGAATTTCTCTACTTCATACTTTGTTGAGGATGATGGAGACATCTTAACTCTTGACTATGTGTAGAAACTCTAACCTTGCTCTGATACCAATTGTTGCAGAAATATCTTGGGTTAACTAGAACACAATCACACACAAAGAAACTAGAGAAAAAAACTAACACAAGGATTTAACGAGGTTCGGTTAGGCCTAATCGTCCAAGCAAAAGCAGAGAGAGTTTTTCACTATGAAAGAAGACAAGTTTACAATGCTCTTAGAATCCCTAACTACAACCCTATATATAGATCCCAAATAGTCCAAAACCTATACGGAAAAGGTTCTCCCAATCCTATAAGGACTATATTTTTATTTCCCAAATCTATTAGGATAACGAGTTTTCTAAGCCAATAAGAATTGTGAGTTTCCTAAAATATATAAAGAAAAAATTCAAGAGATAATTAACCTATTAGAATCACTATTTATTTGCTAAAAGCAAGGAAACATGGGAAACATATGGCGAAAACCGTTTAACCAAGACTGAAGTCAATCATCTACTCACAAATTTGAATACCTCATAATTTGTTTTCACATTAAGCAAGCTGCAATATTGTATGCTTTCAAAGATGTTTCATTTGTTGTTTGTTGCTCTAAACCATTTTTATAATTCTGAAACTAACTAGAAGACAAATGAATTCAGCCATGTTAACTAATTTGTTTATGAATCTTCATCCATTTAGTTTTTGTCAAATGGTTATTCCACTGTCCCAAATGCATCCATGAAGATAGCATGTACTGCTATCCATGAAATTCATTTCATTATTGGAACAAAAGGAGTCTTCTATTGATTATCCACTACAACAACAACAATATACCCAATGTAATTTCTCAAGTGGGATCTGGGGATGGTAGGATGTATGTTAACCTCTTACCCTTATCTTTGTAGAGTAGAGAGGTCATTTCTGATAGAATATCGACTCAAAAAAAGTGAAGTCAAAGTAGGATTGAAAGAAAAATGGCGGCAGCAAGATAGCAAAGCAAATGAAGCACCAAGTACTAGTTAAAATTAAAGAATAAGATACTACGCGACTACTATAAATAAAAAGAAGCTGAGAAAAGGAGACTACTCCCCTATCTCTCCACATAAAAGTATGACAACACTCGACTACCTACTACCCTTCTAACCTAATCCTTGATCTCCATATATACCTTCCCTAAGTTAAGCCATAATCTTGAGAGTTTTTATAAAGTCAAGTGTCCATGCATTTATTTTATGAACAGTGGGTGTGGCTTAGTGGTCAGTGAAACTTTGGAGAGAAAGGTTCATATCACATTTGTTTAAGTCTTGGTGATAGGGTTACCCGGGTATGAGTAACAGGTATCTAGTACGTCGGTACATGTGTTGGTGAGAGGCAAATTGATGATTCAAAGTGCGTATAAATTTATCCAAGCATCATTGTTAATAAAAAAAATTAACAAGGTGGAATATTAATGTATAAAACTCATCTACAAGCCCCCAATAATTGTATTTTTACTCAAATAAAACCTTCATATTAAGATCAGATGAACCTTATAAATAGGAAGGAGATCCTGACTTGCCATAATCCATCACCTATAGCCCCTGTACAAAATAAATTAGATGTTTTAATCATGGGTTTTTTACATCTCAAAATAGGGTAAGGAGGAAAATTTTCAGTGATGACTAGATTCTCTTCTTATTCAGAAAAAAAAGGAAGGAAGAAAATTCTCTCTTTTGAATTCATAATTTAGTTGTTTAACATACCAATAAAGATGAACTAAATTTAGCATGCAACTTTTCCTTCCCTTTATTCCCCCCTCCCCTTCCCCCCCCCCCCTCTCCCCCCCAAGATAAAAGAGGTATCTCTATCCAGTTTGGGCACATCTCGATAATTCTACATACTACCTCCAGCCAGCACAAGTGCATGGTGACTGTGCCCACTAATTCTTTTTTTATCGCTAAGCCACACTCTCAGAAGTTCCCTCCTTTCCAAGAGGAAAAGGAGAAAAAGAAAGAATACATCTATAAAATTAATGCATTTGGATTTCTATGCAACAATGACACCGCCTTGAACTATAATGGATGATACCACTACAAACATTTAAGATACTCCCTCCATCCCAATTTAAGTGTCTTAGTTTAGATGGATACTAAGTTTATGAAATAAAGAGAAACTTTTAAAATCTTGTGATCTTAAACATGTCATGTAAAATGTTCACTTTGTTAGGTATATTCTTACCGTAAGCACTCTCATAGCACTCCTCCATCTCAACTATCCTATATTAATTCTATAGGTTACATTTTCATCTATGTACCATTTTCATGGAGGATTGAGTCTTAGACATCTGAATTGTCTGCATCTTTTTTTACAACTTGAAAATTCATGTAGGCTAGTGTACACACTGTTAAGTACAGATCACTTTGATTCCATCATACATTTTGGAATCAACTTAAGCATATTCCTTTTATCCTTTTTTTTCAACTCATTTTATCAAATTTATATTTTTCATGTTCAACCCTTCTTCCAGAATGCCTCTCCTTTTCTTCTTTGCTTCTTCTAGACTCGCCTTCAACTCTGAAATTTGACTTCTGATAAAATTCATAGATGTGTCAAACTTATTGAAAGTGTTTGACGTCAATGTATAGCTCCTTCCTTTTAGTGAGCTCGTCGATCAGGATACCTTCTCGGCATCCTTTCTATAGCACTCTTCCTGCTGCTTCTGCGCCGCATGAAAATAAAAAATAGGGATTGAAGATTCTGTTTGAGTTCCTTCAGAGCATGTATTCTCAGCAGAGAGATGGGGCGATGCTAAGGCATGCCAAAAAGTTCACAGCGAGAACCACTTCGTGATAAGGCATCATAATTCATAAATATCTTCTGAACTTCAGCTTTGGTTTTGTCAAGCACTTGTGCCAAGTATTAAGGTTTTTAAAGTGCAGGTGACTTCATATCACTTCCCAGGGATCGAGCATGTTGGAGTTTTGCAAAGAACTGTTACACCTCATCTATTTTAGAATCATCACCACCCGAGTCTCCTCCAACTGATGCTCGCTCCTAGTCCTAGTCTTCAGCAAAGATGATAAAGGTGTGGATTCCTAGTGAAAGATTTGTAATTAAAATGTCTTTTTACATAAGTAAATATAAACCTACTATTGGGGAAGTTAAAATAATTTCAGATAGAACACAATCATCATAAGAGAATATTACAAGCTAGCCACATTAGGTGATGAGTAGTAAATGTACTAGTTGCCACGTAACATGAAGGTTTGACAAATTATGTTGCCTGTTATTGAGCAAGGTAATTTAAGAGAATTTCTTGTCTATTATCCAAAGAATACACTGATTTAAATACATGTAAAGAAAAGGCTAACTAAGGTAACTAGATATCTAAATCCCTAGAAATCAGCTACAATATTATATACAAGGAAACATATAACTTTATGATTCTCTAAAATTGCGCAAAATTCATCAGTTGTTACTTGTTATGTTACTATGCTTCTTAATGTACCTTCACTCTTGTTAGTCACGATTGAACTAGATAGGTTTATCTTAAAAATGTGATGAGACTGTCTTGATCTTTTTTCCTATTTCTCTAAATTTAACTTCTTTGCTTATCTTTTCTTGTTGATCGTGAAGTTCCGATTTTAGGCACATATGTAGTACTAACTCCAAGATGCAACTCAAGAGCGCCAAAAGGGATGTTTATGTAGTGGTCATGTACCATACCTTCTACTGAATTCAACTTTAGTTTCTATCCACAATTAAATTCACCAATTACTCATCATACTTTTATTTAACTAAAATTAGATCCCGTTTTTATACTCATACTGAGATCTATCTTGTAGTTCTCCACTTTGTTTCTCTATGCCTCAATTGAAGTTTAATTCAACTTCTGACTTCACATATCAAAGCCCCTTTTTATTAACAAGCTGAAATGTTGGCAGCTATAGCGAAATGTTGTTATACAGAATATATATATATAGCATATCATGAGAAATTGGTTCCAAAGAAAACATGACCGTTATAGTGAAATGTTGCTATAAGGGATTGTTATTCTTGTAACACCCCAATTTTTTTGGGCTAAGATTTGGAACTATTTTAAGTATGTACTGGGGTCCGAACCCAATGAATTCTATTGTACCTCGATGTTAAGACCAATTCATATGCATGGGAAGTGCAATGGATGTGAATTATGGTCTTAAGGAACCTCTAGCACAAGTTAAGTTGGAAGCTTCTCTACCGACTAAGTTTTCGTATAACTTTCTAATAGTGTCAACTTCAAATGATCATTTCTTCAATTATATGAAGATTTATGTATACCATGACCCACCAAATTATATATTTTTGAGTCTTCTTTCCAACGCCACCAACCGTGCATCGATCCGAGTCCCGAGCAAAATGTTATGCCCATTGTACTAGACACTTCTCAATTTACGTGGAAATCAGATTTCGGCCCTGACCAATGGAGGTCCGCGATAAGGGCGTGTCATGGAGATGGACCTCCGTGATAAGGATGTGTCGTGGAGGCTAGCCTCCGCGATAGCCTTATGGCACGTAGATGGTGCCCAGCAGTATTTTCCTCGATTTTCTTACGCATTTTAAGGGTCATTTGGTCCTTTCCTTACCCAAAATCGTCCCCCACCTATTCTAAATGTTCCTAAGTCCCTAAGCCATGACATTTACCATCTAAACACATTACTCTTCTCTCTATAGTTCCAATAAATAAGAACACCTAGGGTTCAAGATCCATATGGCCAAACTCAAGAGATTCTCAAAATTCTCTCCGTTAAAAGGTATGTAGAACAATCCCCTTTCAGCCTATCTTGTAAGTATTATGTTTCTACTATTAAATTTGAAATTATATAATAGTTTTGTATATGAATGGTCGAAGGGTTTTCGAAAGGAGAAATTACTTGAAGTTTTCAAACATTTTCTATGAAACCATTCGTTATTTAATTATCAGTTTGAGATTATCGTCTGAAGTATGAACTTTTAATTATATGATGTTGGTGTTGGAGAAGATTTGAGAGTTTAATAAATGTTTCTTTCGATATTCGATTTACAACACAAGTATTGATTTTGAACGAAAAGAAAAGGATCTTCTTAAATCCCCCGTTTTGAAAATGGCTAATTGTTGAACTATGAGATGTTAAACTTTGAGGGGGTTTATGTATTACAAGAGTTGAAATCCTTTAATTGTTGGGACAAATGACGTATGAACGATGATGGCATAATATGTTTAGGTTTGACTTGCAAGTCTTGGTATGACGATACCAAACAAATGGATGCCTTAAGAATGATGAACGTCCCTTATGAAATGATTTGCTTAAATGTTTGAAAAGGCAAATGATGGGATTAAGAGTATTAGATGGTTAACCAAGGAGGGGTGATGTTGAAAGGCTCACTATCCAAAACCTATGTTTTGCCGACGTAGGGTATGATTCGCTCCTTAAGTCGACGACTTTATGCTTCTCCTCTACGAGGATGACTTATGAAGGCCTTTTATGCTATTATATACGGAAGGATCTCAATTCATGCAGCAAACGTGAACTGGGCTCAGCCGGTCGAGCGTTGATCAGACCCACATAGCTTGTGGTGTATTATGTATGACATGTCGGTTAAACCATCTAGTTCAGAAGTTAAATAAATAAATGATATTTTAATGATGTTGAGTATTTGCCCCATATTTCTTACTATGATTTACGTTACATTTATTATGACTTGCTTTATAAAACTGTATTGTTCCTTCCCCTGGGTTGCATACCAGTACTCATCATACTGACCATCTCCAGATGTTACATCATTTCATGATGTAGGTTCATAAACCTTTCCCTGTGGTTCCATGCAGCACTAGTATTTTTGGGATAGTGACAAGCAAGTGGTGAGACCTCTCTCCTTCTGGAGGGCAAATGTTTTCTTTCATTAGACTGTGGGGGTCTTACCATTTTATGGTATCGTTGGGGCCATGTCCCGATTTAGGATTTTCATTCATGGTGTTAGAGGCTTCGTAGACTGGTGTTAGTAAGATGTTTTCCTTTGTTACACCACAATGTTTGATTTCAAAGATATTCCTTTATTTATGTTGAACTTATTTATATAGGGCCTATTTTCCGTAAATCTTGATAAATGTGCTACTGGTCTGGGTTGCCCGTTACGTCCGGAGCCTAGTCTTGGATCGTGATAGTTCTATAGAGGTCTGACTGTACATTCAAGTTAAATTCATACATTCCTCAATAATTTATGTTACATCAGCTCCAATTCCCAAACCTTCTCTCTACCATCCACAAGCGTTTTCTAGACACCTGTGGAGGTACGTTAGCATGGCTGCTCCCCATGCATACTCTTTGATGTTATCGACATCTTGGAACAAAGACAAAAATATCCAGGAACAAGAAATCTCACTCATGGAGAAACTACTCTACCTATTATGTAAAGTACATTGGATCTACTGTATTCAACACTCTGACACTGTTTTCATATTTCATCCAAAGAGACTCAAGCAAATCCCTTCAGGCTCAAGTATATACCCTTGTCTGTCAGTCCTAAATTTGTTATCTTAAGTACATCTTATAAATCAAAAAATAAGTCCAAATCATTAGACACGCGAAACATCTTTTATCCACATCGTAGTGATAAACTAGCGCACTTGCCAGTGTGGTTAGACACATGGCATGAAATAAGGTCTTGCTAGACGTACGAATAGAAGTATCCCCATCTTAAATGATATGGCTAATGACCTTTAGATTTTAGCAACACCTTTCAACTATGTAACCTGCTCTGAATACTACAAATCACCACTTATGACTTGAAATTTTCACATTGGCGCATATAGCTACTAAAATCTACATCTAACATCTTTCTTTCACCTTGTTCAAGCCTAACTTGAAGGCATAAAGTGCTACATCCAATGTGATCCGCTCTTACGTTTATCCTAAACTCGTCAAATTCTACCTCTAAATTCATCCTCCAAAATACTACTTCTTCCTATCACCTTAATCAATCAAGCTCAAGCTTTTAACAAGAAGTCACTTGTCACACAATGCACTCGCCCTCAAGTATTTATCATCACATCCAGGCCTATCACTAGAGTTGTCAAAACGGGCTGGCTAAACCCAACCCAACCCAGACGGGCTGGCTCTTTTAACTAAAGGGCCTTTAAAATAGCAACCCAACCCAACCCTAAGCGGGCGGCGGGTTAGCATGGGTTTGCCCTTCAATAAAAATAAAAGTGATCCGTAACATGATAAACAAAAAAAAATGTGATTACTAGAAAATCACCAATCATTATAAGTCTTCATTTTAACAACAGATGTATACGATAATAATTAATATCAATCAAGTGAAGAAGAAAAAATAACTAGCTAGTTAAAAAGATTGTCAACATACTTCTGCACATCTGAATTATAATAATTTAAAAAATTATAAATCTTTTATACACATAAATTTTGCCCAGTTACAAAATTATAAAACTAAAATTCTAAAGTGTTAAAAATTATGTAATCCATCAATTAGAGCTTAATAACTTCACTTTAACTGGACGGAGATTTATTGAAGGAAGATTTGAACTAAAATAGAGATCTGGACAGAAAAATAAGAAAAACTGCGCACAAAAGGAAGAGAAATGACTTTTAAAAGCCCTAATTTTTCTTGCTGCTTATGAGCAAAGAGAAGTCAGAATACAAAAGGGCAAAGAATATATATATATATATATATATATATATATATATGAATATGATATATCATATATAATATAATATATTGATGTAATGTATTATATTACTAATGACTATTGATTAAATAATTAATTACTATTGTCTATTTGTAATGTACTTTATACTTTTTTT
>QJPP01007557.1:56734-151734 GCA_003996215.1 Jaltomata sinuosa | reverse complement strand
TCTGATGCCCTGACTCTCAGTCTCAATCAAGTAAGAAAGGGATCCCTAGCAGGTGGTAGGGATGGTGGTCGGGCAGGTGGAGGTCATCGTCAATTCTATGCGGTTCCTGGGAGACCAGAGGCAGAGGCCTCGAATGTCGTGATTACAGGTATGATTTATGTGTGCCATCAGCCTGCTACGACTTTCTTTGATCCTGGATCCACTTATTCATATGTATCTGCCTACTTTCTACCTTGTTTGGGGCTGGATAGTGAGCCATTATCTGTTCCTGTTTCTGTTTCGACCCTAGTAGGAGATTCTTTAGTAGTGGATCGGATTATGAGATCCTGTGTGATATTTGTTGGTGATTTGGAGACTTGGGGTGATTTGATGATACTCGATATGTTAGATTTTGACGTGATACTGGGTATGGACTAGTTATCCCCTCACCATGCAGTTTTGGATTGTTATGCCAAGACCGTTACCATAGTCGTGCCCGTTGTATCCCCGGTTGTGTGATAAGGTTTTGTTAGCCATGCACCGTCTGGGATCATCTCTTGTCTACGAGCTAGAGTAGATATTTTGTTTTGTTCCCGTTCTTCATTTCCTTCTTCTCGAATCCAAGGGGGACTTCTCATATTTAGAATCTTTCTGCAGTGTGCTCCGTTTACTATTCTTTCGTACTTTCTTCTTTTTACCACGCGATAGGTCAGCGAAGCCAGAGCGATTTCATCGCCGCGGCCATCTGGTTCACCGGTACTACCAAAAAGTCTCATGCTTACGTTACTGTTATTGATGGTTTGATTATCTTGGACCACGAGGACCCCAGTCGTGCTTCTGGTTTGCATTACAATCATCATATTGATGATTAGTGACGGGAACTTAGCTATCTTTTGGTCAGGTTTTCCGGGGTTGGTTCCTCTACTAGAATAGGTCCCGAACGCCTCACTTCTCTTACTTTTGGTGCTTATCTTCAATTAGAAGATGGTCACCCACCCTAAGCAAGATCGGTTCAACATGCCAATTCACGCATCTTCCGCAGAGTACCAGCGGCAGCCCACTCTTCGAAACCTCTCCTTACAGTCAAGTGGCTGAACGCCCCTCTCCCTTCTTTTGAGTCTACGCGCTTCTGCTTAGTATGCCGTTTATATGCTTCTTAATAAGCCAGAGGCCCCTCTTTTTTGTTCTTCTTTTGCTTGCGCACCAATCCAGGGGCTAAGGGACCCAATTCTTAAGACTCAAGATGTAACTTACGGCAGTCTTTGATCTAGCCGAGCTGGTACAGAATACCCGGCTTTAGAGCTTGATGCAGTCACTTTCCTAAACTCAACTCATGCACTCAGAAAGATCCTCTTGACTTGAGTCCCTTTCCTATATTATCATGTTGGAAGCGTACCCATATACGAAGGCAAAAGCTAGACGATGAAGTAGCTTCAGATGCAAAAGAAAGACGAAAGGGGCCTAGAGACCTCTAGCAGGTAGATTAAATTGGAAGGTGTGAGCCTCTTCAGCTGCAGTGAAAGTTCCCGACTCTCTAGTGCTATCCCCCCCTTTTCAGCCTAACATTACAAAGGTAGACTTCATCCACCGGACGCCCTGGCTTTGTTTTTAGTTTTCCAATCTTCTGTCCTTCAAAACCGCACTCAAAGGTAGGGCATTTCCCATTTTTATAGGAACTTCTGTACCAGAAAGAATGGTATCTCCAATTATAGCCCCTCTGGGATGTAAAATATATCTCCTCTCACCATCCACGCGCAAAGCGCTCCACCTGAGTTAAATTAGTTATTTGATGGCATCTGGAAAAATAGCGCGGAGTTGGGAGTCACTTTCTTATGATCAACCTCCCCTTTAGGACTGAGTTCAGGACATAGATTCCTTGAAAGTGTCTTTCTTGTTCCGGTTCAGAAGAGGCTGCGCACCTTCAGTTGCACTAGTGGATTGAATAACCTTTTTTTGCCAACAAAGTGCATGTGTTCTTGGTTAATAAAAACACAAGTATAGGCTGGAGGACTGATACTAGAAGTAGGACAAAGGCACTTCCGCACTAAGCAGGCAAGGCCAACTACACAAGCAAGAAGGCATCGCCTGCGGCTTCCAATCCAATGACAAGCAAAAGACGAAGAAGACTTCTTAAAACTTGCGAGCGAGTGTCGATCGCAAGACGAAAGGTCGGATGTACTTGTTAAGGTCAGGTCTACTTTTGGTCATTCTTCTCTCTGAAAAATAGAATATTGCTCAAAGAAGGTACCAATATGAAAGAAAGTCATCAAGCAAGATAGAAAGGCAGGTATAGAACGAGCGGAGTGCTTACGACCATGGTAGCTGTGTCTGAGGACAGGTTAAGGCAGGGACTACTGGGCTTGCTTCTCATGAGATTGGGTGAGGGAATCAGAAAGGGCGTTGACCACGACCTATAGGAACCAGGCTATCTACCGCTTTTAAACATGTTTGCATAGGCTCGTGCCCGCAACGAGCACAACCCTCGTGTTTAGTTGCCATCGTTGAGTTTGGAACCCTAAACAGACTGCCGGTGATAAGCCGGAGGAAGGTGAGGATGATGTCAAGTCATCATGCCCCTTATGAGCTGAGAGCCGGGAACGCAAGAAAAAGAATTTCCCTCTCCCTCTAGGTCGAGCTCGCCTAGGACGTTGTCTGGGCCAAGAGCCATAGTTAGCTGTTGTTTCTGGTTGTTTCTTCCTCGTTGTTGATACCGGCAAGACCCAGCCAGATGATGTCTGCTGGTTAGTTCGAAGGGTAGGGGGTTTTCTTCGGGGCTCGAGAGATGGAATAGATAGGGCCCCACAAGTTTGAAATTCGCCGCTGGGGAATTCACACGAAAGGGAACGAGGAATTCTCAACGAAAAAAGTCGGTGCTTGCAGGTCTGACTGGTGCCTTCTCTCCAACAGCTGCTTCAATCAATGTTAAGTCTGACTACGCGTCCCATAAGCTTATGCCTATACCTGCTTTCCCTTCTTTCTACCTCTTTGCACAAAAAGAGACTGAGATGACGAAGTGGATGCGCCTTGATTTCCTCCAACTCCTTACTTAATGCCGCAATTGAGTCGCTCATTCATTTACCAAGTTTTTTCGATAGATAATGCAAGCACCGTGAAGGTCTACCCCTCTCCCTCTAGGTCGAGCTTCCTTTTCACCCCTCTCACTTTGTTTGAGCTGAATTACCCCTCTCACGGGAATCTTCTTCTTTATAATACGTACGAGACTACCAAAGCAAATGAAACTTCTTTCCCCAGAGCAGCAACTGAAAGAGAAAATACCGGTTTATTCATCTGCACCGGAAAAGAGCTAAGCCCGGAAGTCACGGAGCTCTCTTCTCTTTCAATGGCAGCAGCTAGTTTAAGTTCAATGTCAGCCAGATTTCTAAGCACTAGTCTTTCCTTCTCACCTGCTAACTCATAGAAAGAAATAGAGTCAACCCATGCGCCTTTCGCGGGGTGAGCAAAAAGCCTTTCCCTGGATCCTGGTATGAAGTCAAAAAAAGCATTTACCCGTCGCCTGCTTCATCTGCAGAGCTTCCTTTTGTTCACAGCAAAGAGAGCGGATTCATTCAAGCAAGCTAATCATATTAACCTTTCTAGGGTAGGGGTACGGTACGCCCAGGAAGAAAAACGTCGTCTAGGCGTTCCCTGTTGCTCCGATCTCCCCTACGCCTAGGACGTTGTCTGGGCCAAGAACCATAGTTAGTTGCTGTTTCTGGTTGTTTCTTCCTTGTTGTTGATACCGGCAAGACCCATGATAGGTACATTCTAACCAGTTTATCACCTCTATCAGACCTGGCTCTTATGTGTTTACGTAAGATAGCCGGTATGATTTTGGGAATACCGACCAAGGCACTATGTCCTAGTCTTGGTTCCTCTTTTGATGAATAAGGATATTATGCAGTTGATGGTAAATTTGTGAAAGCTAAAAATAGTCTACTAGATAAGCCAAGTAAAGCAGTTGGCATTTTGTAGACGTGGTTCGGTTATTCCTATTTGTCTCTATCTATTAGTGGGGAGGTATATGAAGAAAGGAATCAGTGGATTACCGAGCGTGAGTCCTTCTGCTCGAGCGCAGGAGAGGAAAAGCAATATTGTTGCTTTATTTTCTGGACAGCATAGAAGGAGCATACCGTATTGCTTTGAGGGTCGAAGGACCTACTGCTTGAGTTTTAAGCTCCCTTGAAGTTGGAAAAGGAGAGGAGAATCGATGGGATCCCGTGCTCCGACTTCCTTCAGGAGTGGACTTGTTGCTAATTCTCATTCATTTACCAAGTTTTTTCGATAGACAATGCAAGCATCGTGAAGGTCTACCCCTCTCCCTCTAGGTCGAAGTGAGGCTTCCATCGCTTAGATTTAGGGCGATAGGGCGCACCACAGATACGATAAGAAGCACCCCTCAGTCGATAGGTCAAAGCCCCATATGGCAGAAAGCAGAAGCAGCGGTCTGTTCGAGTTCATTCATGTCCAATAAACTTCAAACAAAAGGAGAATCGGGTATCAGAGTTGAGCGGACAGGCGACGGGAAGATGGGGGGAAGAGTAAAGACAAGACGAAAGCAAGAGTTTCGGCATCTTACTTTACTAGTTTCATTTCCGTATGATAGTCACCCCTTTCTCGGTAAAGCAGAGTGAGCAGCTTCTTTCCAGATTCTTTCTCTTTAAAGTTACGATTGTTCAAAGTTCAATTTGATCCGGGTAAGAAGACCTAAAGGCGGCCAAAAGGTTCTTGGGCTTCTTACGCTTTTATCTCTGTCTCTGCTGTAACTGCTAACAACAATAGCAATCTCTCTTCCTTTCTGGCTTAGCCTGTTGCGTAACCGATTTCGAGCTTTCAATCTTTTCATCTCTATAGACGACTCTGGCTCTCTCAATCAAAGAATGGTCTCTATCAATCTCCTGGCCAAAGGTCAAGAACGAGCTGACGACTACAAGGGAAGCAATTGACTGCAGTCCCTGAGCCCGCAAGCCAAAAGTTTGACTTGAACCTACCTTTGCTAAGAGAAGAGAGAGAAGGGAAAGACAGATGGCAGAAAGAAATCCTGTAAACCGCGAAATTGAACACAAGACTGACTTTGGCCAGGTTCTTTTATCAATCTCCTGGCCCTTGCTTAACTCCTTGTTTCGTAAACCGATCGCTGGTAGATCTGATCGGATCCCGAACACGCGCTGCCAAGTGGGAGAATGAGGGCCATCAGATCGAGAGCATGAAGGCTATAACATAGAGTTGGAGGCCTTACCTCATGGAGTAGATCCCGCATCTAACCAAGTCTTTGACCAGGGAACGGGATAATTCCCATGGGCTGAGCCATTCCCATCCCAAGTGGTGCCCCGATTCGGCCTGGCATTTCGGGTTTTCATAAATTTCACATAAGATAAAAGCTCTTTTCATCATCAGAAACAACCAGATTTCTGACCTCTTGCATTGCATTACCATAACGAAAAGAAAAATAAAGAGTATCCTCACTCACAGAGGATTTGATAGCAAGGCACCACCCTGTTGTGCCAGCAGCCAACTCTGGCGTGTCAGCTTAGTTATCCTCATCAAACCACTTACTTGATGTCTAGCTTCCCAACTGGTAGACGGAGGCTCTTTAACCATTGTTGTAGCTCATCATATGTATTCCATGCCCCCTTATCCATATCTAGTGGTTGGTTAACTGCCTATAATAGAAGTATGAAACGGTAGGCTTCCTGCCTCTATCTATCCCGTGAGTAAAAAGGGGTACTATCAAGAAAGTAATTACTCATGGCTTCGATCTGACCGCTTTCTTGATCAATCCCTTTGCCAAGATAACCTTTGAGGTACCTCAAGATCCTTTTCAAGTTTGAATTTGTTCATTTGGAATCTGTTGAAATCTATAGTAATGCTGATTAGGGTGGTCGTTATCCTGACTTTTCTCTCTGCTGGGGCCCTCCCATGCTATATCCATAAGCTATGGCAGCTCCAGCTCGGTTGAATTCTATATCTACACATACCAAAAACATAGCAAAGGCACCTGTGGGAACATCTTTACTGACGAACCATTTCAATAGCATATGAATCTACTGAATCTACTGAATCTATATTTGAATACCCATCTCCAGTCGAATCCGCTTCATAAAATGGGATACCCTTCTCCTATAGTTTTGCAGTGTCAGATCTACGCAGATAAGGAAAAGGTTTTGATTCCTCTGAATAACATGACAACGCCTTGGCCTTTTCTTCCTTCCTTGACTCCACTTCATTTATCACAATGAATTATATTTGTTTGATTTTCCCCCTAACCGCCTATCTACTCATGTTCTTAGCTCAATCGGAGGTCAAGACTGTGGTCCGGTGGAGCCTCAGCAGAGAAGTAAAGTTCTGCTCTCCTCTCTTTCTCTTACGTATCTAGTTCTATAGCTTAGGCTTTTTTAAGTTATGCAATAGAAGGGGGGGCTTGCGCTTGAATTGAAGTAGCGGCTTTGGAATATGAGTAGGTCTCCTAAGTGGCGCGTTCGTGGAGGCAAACCGAAGGAAGAGCAAAGGGAAGGTTGGGTGCTTGTGGGGCGCGGCCATCCGGCCTCGAATAGGAGGGGGGCAATGATTTTTTTCCGTGTTTCAGAATACGGTTAACCAACATGTTAACTAATCTCTAGGGCTCATCGAAGTCCTATTCTGTGTATATTCAGGAACAGGGCTATCAAATGGTCGACTGCGAAACCCATCAGGAAAATTGAGGTGGGTTTCGTGACACAAGACGATGTGCTTTTTCCATAATTGACTGTAGAGGAAACCTTCGTTTTTGCTGCATTCTTAAGGCTGCTTTCTGCTCTCCTTATTAGTGCCAACTCCGCTATGTATAGGGAGGGAGTCTTCTACAAGTCGCATTACTGGTCAATGACCTGATTTTGGAAGCAGTCGAGATGCCTTTCCTGGGCCATCATCTGGCTGGGTCTTGCCGGTATCAACAACGAGGAAGAAACAACCAGAAATAGCAACGGCCAGTGACGTAAAAGATATGCCGGCAGCTAGCCAACTCCGCTTTCTAACGAGGATAAGGCGTGACCTCTATCATAAGAGAAGGAAGAGAAACACTGTCTGCTCCCAAACTATTTAACTGGTGATCAAGTATTGACAAAAGATCTTATTAGCTTAGGGGCGTAGCGAGACCAGCTCTACAACTTTTAGTGCCATATCTTCCAAAACCAAGTTGTGTACCGTCCGGTTTGCTGCTCCCGGTTGTTCAATCATTTGATAACCAGAGTCATTCTTTGATAAATGATCACTATGAGTCAGACTCAATAGAATTTGATCAATCCTATTTTCTGTCGTTCCCAATTCAGTCAGTAGGAAAGTCATATCACTGAACATTGTATTATATACTGCTTGACTGCGTGAACCAGGTCCAGGTCTTGCTTTTGGCATTCCCGCTGTTGACGTCCCATCGAGTTAGCTAGTTAAGGGTGAAAGGGATGACGGAATGAATAGCAGCTCTACGGCACTGAGGGAGGAACTGTTTCCGAGGAAGAAATCTATAGGATTTTCTTTCTTAAGAAAGCTATTTTTCAACAAATGTCGTTGATCGAAAAAGACTCCTTTTGGAGTCAGTATAGCAACAAATTTATTCAAGACTCCCTTATATACCGGAGGGGGGGGGAGTATAGTATTCTAAGTTTGAGTAAGAAGCTTCATGATTTAATGAAGAGAAACCCAAGAAATTCCTTTTCGTACAAACAACTGATGAGAATAAAAAGGTCTTTGTTTACATTCTTGATACGTATGGCCATATTGTAGGTATGTAGTTAGGACTTTGTTTCGTCAGCGGCATTCTCCCTTCTATCTATCTGAATTATGGAACTTTCTCCCCGAGTTGCGGAACTAACAAGTCTATTAGAAAGTCAAATTAGTCCAACATGGGCAATGATAGACAGACCAAAGCCACTCCTGCAAGACTGATTTGGGTTCCAGAGTTGTTTTAAGGGTGGGACGGTCAGTCTAGACAATAAGCTGGATCTGGATCTGAATTATGATATTCAGTTTGGTCGAGATGCGTGGCACCCCTTTCAGTACCTTACCTCGAAAATAGCAATGAGTAATCAAACTATCTATCCATCCATGCTGAAGTTTTTGAGACTGAGGGCTTGGATCGAGGTCCTGAAAAGTGTGAAACGCAGTAAGGACATTGATGAAGTATAAGCCCTGGCGAAAGACGAAGGCGGTAAGCGAAGCGAGCTACACCGACTCCTTGCAAGCAACCTCGACAGAAAATACAACGGCGGACGTGCTCCGACAACCTTGCCCGAGCCTACCCTTTATAGTCGCGACTGTTGTCATGGAAAAAGAGTTTGTTTTCTGTCAAAGAAGCATGCTTAACACCCAAGTCCAATCTGAGTATTCGCGCCTATGGACTCCCCTTTTGAAGGAAGCTTGCGAAGGGCTGAATGAGAGATAGAGCTTCGATCAAGAAGAAGAAAATCTTCATTGAATGTGTCGATCTGCATTCTATATAAGGAGTTGATTTGCATCCTTGTCTGGCAGTTAGCTAAGCGAGAATCTGTGATCGAGGAAGCCCCGCCAAGTAGTGCCTCTACTCAGTCCGGGGTGAGAAGCCAATAGGAAGCTTGCTATGGGGACGGACCGAGGAAGGGCGATGGATATGTTATCAGCCAATGCATCTTCTTGCTACCCCAATACCGCTTCAGGGGACTCTCATGTCGATCCGAATGAATCATCCTTTCCACGGAGGTAAATCTTTGCCTGCTAGGCAAGAGGATAGCAAGTTCCAAATTCTATCTCGGTAGGATACTGGTTTCTCATGTGGAACCATAGAAGGAATTCAATCAATACTAATTGGGCACAAGACACATAGGTATAGGGATGCCTGTTTTACTAGGCGTGATAGAATACTCAACCAAGCATTCAGCTTGATGGATTACTCCCGCACCAGATAGTTCTCAGCCGCAAGGTTGCCGGCATGCCCCAATGAGAAGGAACTCTCAAATCGAATATGTCGTGGCACCACATCTTTAGACAAAAGGCAGGTTTAGCTATAGCCCAGTCAACTGTTGGAGGCAAAGACCTTTATACGAGTTCGAGGCGTGTAGCTTATAGTTACAGTTAGCGGACTCAATAGAAGAATGAAATAGGTGGGATCAGAGAGGGAAGTGACATCCAACTTGGGAAGCTCGGTACCACTAGTAAGAGGAGTGGCCAAAGGATGAGAATCAAGCATGTCTGCACGAGGCAAGAGATCTAGGGCATATTTCTGCTGACGAAGGATAAAAGTGCGCCCCTGCCGATACACTTCCATACAAAGAAAGTAGTGGAGAAGTCCCAAGTCTTTCTGTTTATTAAAAACACAAGACTCTGCTAAGTGGTAACACGATGTATAGAGTTTGACACCTGCCCGGTGCTGGAAGGTCGGAAGGAGAAGTGTTATAAGCTTTGAATGGAAGCCCCGGTAAATGGCAGAATTAGTTAGAAGCACCTCTTTCTATTGATATTGACTTGATGTGATGCTTTCTTCTCTCGCCCGTAAACCATAGGAAACATCCGCAGCAGACATCTTCAAAAAAGCTGGTTGGAGTTTGGGCAGTTGGTCGGAAAGTACCAGACCGGAAGGGGAAAGATTGAATCTTGAAAGACTGAGCCCCCGGCTAGCAAGATCGGGAGGGTTAGTGTCCTCTTAAGAAGGAATACCCAACTTCTGGGGTCAGCTTCGATCACGAGGAGAGAAGAGCGGACCATTGAAAGTCTCAAGTCCTATCCGCCCAAGGTAGAGAGTTCGATTTCAAATCCAATGATTTATTGACCGGAGAATCAGTGCCCTGGTTGTGATTTCTTCCTTGGGTAGGCCATCCGTGAGTGATAGAACACAGGGAAAGAAAGTCGTATAAGGACGAGGCGGACTCTGCACTCTCCCCACCTAAGAACAGCACGTGCGAGTTCCCCCGCATACGGCTCAAGTGGTGAAGGCCCTTTCCTTCGCGCTTGGTAAGCGCTTCGCTGTAGCCAAGCTTACTGCTAGCCTATCGGCGTCAGCCAAGCTTCGACCACGACTGCTCGTCGCTTCTGGCGAAAGGAAACTATACCCGACCAGGGATGGACGTAAACTCGTAAGCTACCGAAGGTAGGGATAATCGTCCAGGTCTTATTGTGAAAGAAAAAAACTCTAAATAATAGGAATTCAGGTATGGCAGGAATACTGTCGACCGAAGCCAAGCCGTATAAAGGCGAGCAGCCCTTATAGCAATAGCAAACGGCCTACTTATAGCCTATCAACAGGTCAGTCAATATCAGTAGGGGTCCTCTTGCCTAACGGAGTCAGCCCAACATGGACAATGATAGGCAGACCAAAGATTTACACAGTCGTTGCGTGCTTGCTTTGTGCACCGGCACAACAGAATTCGAATCCGCTGGCTCAGATGAGTGGCTCTTGGCTTCGTAAACATATCTATGTTCTTGCTTTTTCACTACCAATGAGTAGGCAGCTTTGGATGCTTATCGGCCGAGAGGAAGTCGTAACTGGAGTTAAATGTTGAATGTCCTAAGAAATTAATTGTTCATGGGATGGATCAACGTTAAACCTTGGCTCTCCTGGTCTCAGGTTTCAGCCCCATCTTGTATGTTATCCGTTCCACGCGGACTTCTGTTTTAGGCCATTGGGCGTAAAGCGTCTGTAGGTGGCTTTTTAAGTCCGTCTCACCCAACCTTGTCTCTCGCTTGTCAACTTGAGTCGAGCTAACTTTCGATCGAGGGCTACTGGTGAAAAGTGTTTGTAGCATCAATTCCTTTTGGTGTACATCTCACCCAAAACAAAATACCAGAAAACATAAGTTGTCAGCTCATATAGCAATGCAGAAGTTTCATACAAAGGTTCCTTGAACAGGCGGGGAAAAGACGTTTAAAGCGGAGGGAAAACCAATCTCAGAAGGGAGGGGCAAATTCCTGTGATTCTTGGTTAGCTGACTAAGAGCGGATGGGGCGGGCAAGGAGAGCGGCATTGCTATAGGTTCGATTTATCAATGTCGGATCTAAGCTAAACCCATTCAACTGCAGTCAAAAGGTAAAATCTTCCCCTGCGTTGATAGAAAGAGCTTTCTTTTCATCCAACTATTAATATCATAAGAAAGTTGTTAGCTTAGGGCAGAGGTATGCCACAAGCCTACCCGAGTTCCACAGCATTGATGTCGTTGTTTATTCATTTTTCAGGTGCCGTTGCTATTGGACCATCCCTTTTCAATCCATGATAACTATCACGAAATATTGAATCCTCATTCTAATCTAGGTAGTCATCCACTTTGAATCGAATAGTAAGTCAATATGTACCCCAGTCTATTCTTTTCTTCCCTCGTAGCGGAGAAGGTTCTTTTGCTTCGAATCTTCGAGGCAAGCGAATGATAATCCTCTCTCACTTCGTTCGAGCTGAATTACCCCTCTCACGGGAATCTTCTTCTTTATAAGCAGAATATACACACCATAGGCACAGGTGAAAGTAAGAAACAACGCACCTGGGGTCCTTGCAATAACAGTGTATATAAAATAAGTTTACGAAATGGACGGTATACCGGTAACCTCAAGTGTAAGAAGAAGAGAGAAAGAGTAATGATAGGCATGCTCAGAGACATGAATCAAACTAAACTAATCATATCAATCTCAAATCCAGAAACTAACAGTCTAGCAGTAACCAACCTCATACTTATCCATAATAGAGAACAATTCTGTAAGTAAATAGAGAAAGTCTACCTACAGTCCACCGGCTGCCCATACAACCGAGGAACACAAACAAGTGAAAACAAACCCTCCGGCATCCCATACTACCGGAGCGTACAATCAGCAAACAACAAACAAGGGTGGAGCCTCAAACAATGAATGATATGATGCATGAAGATCTCAAGTGAAATGGTATCTCTGTATGTACCTCCTCCGGCGCCGATTCGGCCCAGCAGGTAGGTTCCATGGAAGGACACTGCCCGTATACCTTTACTCCACCGTATACCCCTCCTCCGGCACAAGCAGCCCGTAGCCCCTGGCCCAGATGGCAAGGTACATGGAGGTCCCATACCCCATACTAATACTCAGTATCAGAACATATCGTCCGGAAGCAAGTCCGGTATCAGGATAGAGACCCAGTCTCGAATATGCAATGCCCAGACCCTGTCCAGGACTAAGTAGTAGGAAAATGTCTCAAAAACCCCTCCAAGGGTGCCCGGGCATAACCGGGTCTAAACAGTAAAAAGTCATCTCAGGTGCTCGGTCCGACCGAGGCTAAAATCATCTCAAGTAGCAAGAAAACTCAACTAGCACCCCGGCCCTGCCGAGTCTAGCGTGACATTGTAAAACTGGTGATTTAAACATAACTTTACTTTCTTTTACCCAAGAATATCACAAGTCAAATCAACCATTTCCAAATTTATTTCCATCAAAAACGGGCCCCGGGCCATGCAAGGTTTAAGAATAATATGTCAGTGGCCCGAGCCAAAACCATAAGTAAAACATGGAAAAACCATCTTCTTAATGCATGAGATTAATGGTATGAATCACACAATAGCTGCCCAGCGCTCACAATCAACCTATCGACCCTGCAGCAGACCCACAGCTACTCAGCAGCTACCAGCCTAGAAGGATAATTCTATGCCCGGGACTCGCGGACATTCCCAAAATCCCACCTTCTATGTTCCAGAGTCAACAAGGCCTCACAGGACCACAAGGGTAAATAAAATATATCAGCAAATACTACAAGCAACGGAGGAACAAAAGTAGACGGACATGAATAAAGCGGTCGAGGTCTGTGGTGCCAACCTAATAATCCAACTCAAGGATGCCCATTAATACAATTTTATTCTATATATGCGGAGTCTAGGGAAAATAAACTGTAGCCTACCTGTCGTCCGATGACAAGCTGCTAAAACGACAATGTCCACGCTCGAACCGCTCCGAGAAACTCCGAAATGAAATCAAACTCGAAATTAGGCTTGAATAACTTGACGTAGATAATTGATTGCTTTTGGCCAATCAAATATAACTTTAAAAATACAGAAGAACTTGCTATATGTTATACAGTAATATTGTTTGAAAATACAAAAGGGAAGGTGAAGCAAGAATGGCATAATCCATACTTGCTGGGGTATATACACTAATTGCCAATATGTCATTAATTACATATACTACCTCCTTAATATATTAAACAACCATACTAAGTGGCAGCATATTACACTTACAAGGGGTTGCTGTCCACCCCTTCTACCTTCACGTGGGGGGGAGGTGGCAACCTCTTAAAATTTTACCCCGTTACGTACATACTCGGGTATTACATAAATTCGTGGTATAATAAATATAATTTTTGAATATACCATAATTCATAAAAAATTATTTCGAATAAAACCTACTATATTATAATAATAAATTTCAACATAACTAAATTTACTATCTCCGTTAAAATATTACAATGTACAAAAGCCTTATAAAATAAATACATATACAATTATATCGTAACAAAATATTTTTCATAAACTTTTAAAATATTTTTAAAAGGTAATAATAATATAATTTTTACCAAATTCAACTTTTAAATAAAATATTTTCAAATACATGCGCTGAGAGTTATCCCTCGTTCTAAGAGCTACTCCTGTAAAAGCCAGAATCCACTCTAATTCAGAGCTTAGTCGTCGCTCCTGCGGATGAGTTCTTTCTGCTGCAGCTGTTTAGCTATATTCATCTCCTTTTCTTCCATCAGGAAAGAAAGCTCTACAGTTCAAGGCTTCCTTGATTAGTACTACTGGCTTGTCCATCTACTGGGTGAGACTACTCCTACATATTCGGTCGGACCGGTATAAGAAGAAAATAAACTTCCTAGAGGAAGAAATAGAAAGACTAACTGATCGGGGTCATTAGATAAGCCTAGTACATAATCACTGATAGGATCATTCCTGAAATTAACAAATAATTAATGGTTTGAAGCAAGTTGATCCTAGAAGACTAACCTCGCAAGTTAGGTTGTGGTTGTATTGGCTGCAAGCGGAACGTAGGCGCTTTAGGTGTGTGTTGGCCATGCACTCTCGCTTCGTGTAATGTCGTATGTATGATAGAGGTAGTGTTTGAGTCCTCTCTATGCCTCTCATGTCCTTCTTTCCTTCGCTTGGGACTCATTCTATCTTTCTCTTTTTGTTGTTCGGCTCGATAGAATTGTTTAGAATCCTCTCCTAGCTTCCTCTTTCCATAGGAAGCAGGGATTAGGAATGGGCTTCTCTTTCCTCTTCCCCGCCTCTGCCGCTGGTGAGATCTCTGCTTGAACATAATCATTCTTGTTTTGGATCATTTTGAGGGCTGTTCTAGATGGATGCACCACAAGACCTCTCGCGGATGCTTACCTAAGCTACGGAACTCAATTGTTGGGCGCCTTAACTAAAGGAGCTAAACTGGAGGATCTCATTCTACCTTATCCTTCGCTGAATCTTTCCTTTGTAAATGCATTAAAAAGGGACAAATTTTAGCGGATGGTGCTCCTACGGTTGGTGGCGAACTTGCTTTGGGGAAAAACGTATTAGTAGCTTATATGCCGTGGGAGAACAGGTCAAAGTGGAAAGCAAGGAGGAATTCCACTTTGGAAAGGAAAAGGGCAGTTCTAAACGAAGGACCCTGGGGCAAGCTTCCCGGTGTCCAAGTGTCAAGTCCCGACCGCTAGCAACCGGCTTCGGATTCTCCTTAAGGCACCGTGTTGAGTAGGGATTTGAATAGAAACTCTATTTTGGGGCTCAATGTTGCTGGACTCTACTCCTCTCCCCGGGCTCGCTCTGCTCTATGCCCAAAGCTTTAACTCAATCACTTGGACAGAGGGATACTTTGGATTCTTTCCTATCTCTGACCGGGAAAGAGGTTACCAAGCAAGTGAAACTGAAGTGAAACTGTACTCGCCTCTTCTCCTTCTTGTCCTCTTGGCTTTCTCTGTTGGTTTAATTCGCCACTAGGTGGAATCAGACCGTCGGCTCTCGATTGCTGCTTGATTACCTATGTCGGTTGCGTTAAACTTTCAGTTCTGCACAAAGCGCAGGTGGGCGCCACCCTTTTGAAAGCTTAGTAGCTGCGAGACCTGTCAAGTTCCCACTTGATCCTGTACAATGCTGAGCAAGGCTGCTGGCCTGAAGAGTGAGGCTAATCCGTAACATCAACTGCAGAAGAATGAGGTTCGAGTTGATGAACAGGAGAAGGCCGCAATACATCTCCATCATCATTCTCCCCCGGGGCTGATTAATTAGGTTAAGGAAAATATGAGGCGACCCTATTAAAGAGAGCAGTGCGCTTTGGTCCTTCTTACAAAGACTATCCTTTGTATAAATTATGATCCATCCAAGGAATGAGCTTCCCCAGAGTAAAATCCCGTGGACTACAAGGAAAATATAGAATCTCGCCCGGCAACAACAGCTGATTCAATAGCAGATGGTCTTGGAAAGAACCTTTCATTCGATGCTTCTGATTCAACTCCCAGACAACCAAGGAAGTATGCAGTGATTTTCTTATCGATTACTGTAGATTAATAAGACCCAAAACCGGTAGCGAATAGAATAAAGAAGTTGCTTCTAGAATGCCGATTACTAGGTAAATCGCCCCTCATCCTTATCGTAGGGGACTAGAGCGAGCTGGCTAAGCCGCATCTTCTACTTTCTACAGCAATAGTCCCTTGGACTCGGAGGCGAAGGGACGAAAGCCCGACGAAGGCCTATGCTACAGTACGAAAAAAAGTAGGTTGAGGTTATGAAGAGAAATAGTAGATTTAGTAGTCTGCTTTCTTTCTCCGAGTATGAACTCCTCCCTTGAGGAAGGCCCCTGTTGTCGTGGGGTGAATGGAATCCGATACATAAATCAGTTAACAAAAGAATAGAAAAAGCTTTGACTAAAGAAGGCCGATTCCCCTAAGCAATTAAAGGGCTCTTTCTCTGATAGAGGCTCGCTTCTTCAAGTTCAAGTTCCGCTTGCTGCTTTTCATTTTGATAGGAGTAGGTGCTTGCAGCTCGCATTCTTAGCCGTCCTCCAAGGGCCCCATAGATCAGATCATGAACTCTTTCAGACCCTTAGTTTCACTTGGTTGGGGCAGAGTTTCAGCCTGCCTTCCACCGAATATAAAAAACCTTAGAGCTGCCTAATCTGTTGACATCCCGGCGAAGAGAGTCATTATTTGTGTTACATCTTCGAATTCGAGAGAGGGCTTTCCTCTTATCTCTCAAATTATAGGCACTCTCGGCCGCTCAAGAGGACTGGCTATCTTTCTCTTTATACGCAATATCTTTCAAGGCAAAGAAAAAGATCTACCTTGGCAACGAACACGAACAAGATACGAAAGATGTTAGACAGCGGACCATGCATAGTAGGTAATGCGTAGTCTTATAGTGATTCGGTATTTGGCTCGCCTACGACTAGGTTTAGGAATCCGTAATTCTTCAAGAAGATGAGACCGGATCAAAAGAAAGCTTCTTATCGAGAGACAGCAAAGTCTAGGTAATTCTTTATCCACTCTGCCGGATCAATAACATACTTCACTGAGACGATGGTCGGAGTTTACAAGCTGCTTTGATAGAAGCAGGTTAAGAAAGATAGCTGAAAGTCCTAGCATAAGGAAGTTTTTGCTTTTTTCTGATTGATTGCCTTTTTTTGAAATCGTTTTAAATATTAATGCAGGAGCGGAAACTTGACTGTAAGGAAACAGAGTTTTTCAATTATTACTTGCTGGGGCGGAGCGTAGACGAGCGAGCAGAGCCAAGGAAAGAGGGAAGCCCGTCACAGATTGCCGTAATGCTAAAACTATGGCGAATGCATCTATCGTCATTGATACATAAATAAAGATACCAATTAGTTCCTACTTTCAATGCTAGTTTTGAGTCATTTAGTCTTAGTCCTACTTTTATCTCTACGACTTCTGTCTCTGAGAAAAAAGGAAAGAGCCTTACCACCCAGAGATAAAGCTAGCCTTTCGAGAAAGCCCCAACAGAACTCAAGAGAGCCCAGTTGAAAACAGAGAGAATAGAAGGTTGCAAGCAAGAAGGTTGCACCATTGGGTGTACATTCAGAGATGGATAAAATTGCTTCTTACCCTTATTTTTATGTAAAGGAGATAACAGGTGGAGCCAACGACCCACTAAGACTAACCTATCTACAACTACATCCCCGAGCGGCAGTCAAACGGGGGCTTGAATGCGAGATGCCAGCGGAATGATCGGCCGGACAGTGCATCTCGACTGCTTCCAAAATCAGTTCATTGACCAGTAATGCGACTTGTAGAAGACTCCCTCCCTATACCTAGCGGAGTTGGCACTAATAAGGAGAGCAGAAAGCAGCTACCGGCCATCAAAAGATCCACGACTTTAAGGTTTTAGCACCGGTGTATCCTATATGTACTCAAGTTTATTCGAAGTATCCCAATGGTGTAACGCCGTCGACTACTTGGGAAAAAGAAGGAAGATGACTTTAATCTCTTGTTTCGAAGAAATAAGTGGCTCACGAGGGCGCTTTGGTCCTTCTTACAGAGACTATCCTTTGTATAAGTTATGATCCATCCAAGGAATGAGCTTCCCCAGAGTAAAATCCCGTGGACTACAAGGAAAAGATAGAATCTCGCCCGGCAACAGCAGCTGATTCAATAGCAGATGGTCTTGGAAAGAACCTTTCATTCGATGCTTCTAATTCAACTCCCATACAACCAAGGAAGTATGCGCGAAGATAGGGTTAGCCCCTGCGGCAAGCATTATCCGGGTAGCCAATGAGAAAGCAGTTGCAGGCCAGTGTAGGCTTGCTCCGCATAGGTTACATCTGGGCCTTATATTGATATTCTTTTCAATTCATTTTGAAATTTCTTCGGGTTTGACGGACGAATTCATTCCCATGTAGATAAATACAATAGATGGAAACCTAAGCAAGTAGCAAAGTCTACCTTGGGCGGATAGGAATTGAGACTTTCAATGGTCCGCTCTTCTCTCCTCGTGATCGAAGCTGTCATTCGATTCCGCCCCTAAAGCAAACTCCTACTCCTCCTCCTTCTCCTGACGGATAGTTTATATCATCACGACCCCTCTTTTAGTACCGCTAGGGATGCTTAACGCCACTTCGCCAACTGGCGTTACCCCAACGACATGCAACTTTTTTTAGTGCTTCCCTTTGTTCTTGCAAGAGATCAAGACTGGTAGGCAGGCTAAGGCCAGAGATTCAATGCCCGAGGTCTTTCCTCTCCTTATCAGTCGAGTTACTTCATAACCTCTTCTTCTGATTCTAGTCGTCGTAACTCTCTCTATCTTAGGTGTCGGCACCAAGCGCGCATTGACCAGTTTAGTTTCTGAGATTGGTATGCTCTAAATTAGTAAAAAAAAACCTCGGGTCTTGTTTTGTCTTTACTGACGCCAAGCTACCTCGCCTTTTGTTGGTGAAGTGAATAAAATTGTTAGATTCCCGTTTGGGATCACTGCACTTCGAGCTAATGACATAGTAGTTAGACAAGACAAAAGCAAGAGTTCAGGCATCTTACTTTACTAGTTTCATTTCCGTGTGTACTTGGTGTATAACCTCAGCAGTATCTTCCATCAGAACCCCAAATCGGCAACGCGCAAAACCTTACCAGCCCTTGACATATGAACAAGAAAACCTGTCCTTAACGGGATGGTACTGACTTTCATACAGGTGCTGCATGGTTGTCGTCATCTCGTGTTGTGAGATGTTTGGTCAAGTCCTATAATGAGCGAAACCCTCGTTTTGTGTTGCTGATCTTTTTTATGGTTATGCCGGCGATGATAGGTGGATCTGGTAATTGGTCTGTTCCGATTCTGATAGGTGCGCCTGACATGGCATTTCCACGATTAAATAATATTTCATTCTGGTTGTTGCCTCCAAGTCTCTTGCTCCTATTAAGCTCAGCCTTAGTAGAAGTGGGTAGCGGGTCGCAGGAGATTCGGTAGAGGAGATAGAGCTGGTAAAGATGACCAGCAGAAGCCTCAACAGAGGCAGGAGGTCAAGCTATGGAAGGAGGTAAGGTATAGTAAGTTACTTCTTCGTCTTTCAGGTGCCATTGAACACAGTCCAGGGAAAGCATCTATCTATAGTGTCGAAATTTTCGTCGTCGGCTTCCTCTCACTTCATTCGAGTTGAATTACATCCACCCTCGAGGTAGAGTTCGTTTTGTAATAGGAGCCCCGTTGGGCTTTTACGGAGTTTGGCCACTGAACCAATTCACTTGAGTGAGACAAAAGAGAGTGCCTATATCCCCATTGGGATAAAATACCTTGGGGTATTCGCTCTTCTCCTTGTCTTCCTTTTGAATTGGTACTCGGGGGGAGAGATTCCGGAAGGATTCGTTGCCGCGTGCGACACGGGAAGGGGTTCCTCGTCTGACCATTTTTACCCTCCCCCAAGAGGGGCACAGTCGATTCGTGACAGCTACTCATACGTGCCAAAGAGGCTTCCTTCCCGCCTTGACCCAGCTAAAGGTAAAGGTACGGATTAGGTGGCGAAGAAGAGATGGAGGAGCTTCCTCCCCCATTGACGGCTCACGAATATGAGTCCCACGTTTAGGAGAAGAACTGAGAGAGTATGCTATGCGCAGACTAACTTGCTGCTTGCTTTCTTTGAGGAATTTTGGAGTGAAGGGCGATGTCAGTCAATTAAGACTCTTTTTACTACTTAATACATACCAGACTTTCATACACAAGGAGATTTTACTCGTTGGTGTCAATTGGGGGGTCTGTGGACCTTTGTTTACTTTGTCTAGAACCGGGCGTCCAGCCGTGTAGGAAGACTCACCCTAGCCACTATAGCGACCCCACCCCCAACTTAACTCCTTGTTCCGTAAACCGGTCGCACCCAGTTAGATGTCTCAGAAAGGGTAGTGATCTCCCCCTTCAAAGTCTCACGACCATAAAGAGTTCCCATTCAATAGACTTGCTGGGAAAGCTTAATAGAGTGACCAAGCTAAGACCTTAGAGGGGAAAAAGGGGGCAAGTATTAGGCCATGTGCAACAAACAAAGTACAAGGATAGCACCGTACCCTCAGAGTCCTCAATCTTTGATCTGGATCGGCGGAAACTCACTCGGTCACTTCACCCAGATTCGATCATCACGTCAACTTGCTTTATTCAACAAAGTGATCAAATCTAAAGATAGATAGAAAAGGTTAGGGAGTCCCAGCTGCTGAGGTGGCGTAGTGACTTTCTTTCTGAGGCTGATCTTTCGGCTGGGGTTAGGGACCAAATAGCTTTATCTGATTAAGGGCGGTAGTCAAGAAAAGCAATATTGTTGCTTTCGCCATGTAAAACTTCGGCCGCTTCCAGAACTTCTTGGGCACTCTTGTTAGGCATCAACTATCCTAATTTATCCCATATATCAGATTGAAGCTCCACTATACGTTCACTGGAAGGGTTAAGACCTGGATGGTCCTCAAAAATACCATTAGAAGAAGTTGATACCCGTGCCTACTTCACCGCAGCTACCATGATCATAGCTTTCCCCACTGGAATCAAAATCTTTAGTTGGATCGCTATGATATGCGCTACCAGTTCAGGTGTGGTTAAGACTGAACCATGGAACTTGGGTGTGGGTCTTTTGTCAAAATAGAATGGCTTTTCTTTTTATTTTTTTATTTATCGACCCGTTTTTTGGTTCCCATTGGGTTTACCGTATTGTTGCTTAAATGCCAAACTCTCTCTCCTGCGCTAGTTAATCATATGCGGTCTTCTTTAAGAGAACTTCAATCTAATACTCATTATGGATCAACTCATGTTTCTCGTACATCTATTGAAATAAAATGGTTTCATGTTCTTTCATCGATTGGTTATTCCTCTCCGTTCGTATCTCTTTTTCCAATTTCGGTCTCGATTAGTTCACAAGATTGAATGGCCCACTCATTCACAAGCGCAGGGTGCGGCATCCGCCTGAACGGGGAGAGGATTTCCCTAAAACAAAGATAGGCGTGTCAGGAAACAATGTGAAGTCACCGGGCTTCATAGCAACTTTCATTCTAAAGGAAAGCGAAGAACTCCTACCTTACCCATAATATGTGGAAGTATCGACCTAATTTAATAGAGTCATCGGACGAGATAGATGGAAAAGCATTAGATCGATGGCCGGGTTAATTTCCTTCCCACTCCGAGGCATATTGATCTGGATCCCTGGGACTTCAGGCCAGCAGCCTTGCTCAACATTTTCTGCCGACTGTCAGCCTGTTCAGCTGACCTCAGAGGATTCCTGTCACCCGGGGCCGACCGGCCCCGGCTGTTTACATGAGCATAGGGTACCTGGTATCATAGTATAGAGCCCAAACTACTTACATGGAGTGCAAATAATCCAAAACAATATATACAGATGTCTCTGAATGGTAATAGAGTACATGAAGCAAAAGATAAACTAAAGCTAAGCTCCGATCGCCAAGAGCTCACCCTCAGTCTGAAGTAGTCCCCAACCGATCTCCAAGCACGAATCACAGCGATCTAACGGCGATGGCCCACGCTAGGATCTGCACCCAAAGATGCAGGGGGTAGGGGTGAGCACCAAATGCGAAGCATAAGGTACCAGTAGGTATCATAGGCCGACTGGGCACATATAAGATAAAAGCGCAGTAATAGACAGAATAGAAGCAAGTAGTCACAGAAATTAATGAAAGGTACACAGGAACTAGCCTAGAGGGAAATCAACAGAACCACATGTGAGGCCAGTAAGCAGAATATACACACCATAGGCACAGGTGAAAGTAAGAAATAACGCACCTGGGGTCCTTGCAATAACAGTGTATACATAATAAGTTTACGAAATGGACGGTATACCGGTAACCTCAAGTGTAAGAAAAAGAGAGAAAGAGTAATGATAGGCATGCTTAGAGACATGAATCAAGCCCAACTAATCATATCAATCTCAAATCCAGCAACTAACAATCTAGCAGTAACCAATTTTATAATTACCCGTAACAGGGAACAATTCTGTAAGTAAATAGCAGGAGTCTACCTACAGTCTCCTGGCCGCCCATACAACCGAGGAACACAAACAAGTGAAAACAAACCCTCCGGCATCCCATACTACCGGAGCGTACAATCAACAAACAACAAACAAGGGTGGAGCCTCAAACAATGAATGATATGATGCATGAAGATCTCAAGTGAAATGGTATCTCTGTATGTACCTCCTCCGGCGCCGATCCGGCTCAGCAGGTAGGTTCCATGGAGGGACACTGCCCGTATACCTCTAAACTCCAACCGTTATACCTCCTCCTCTGGCACATGCGATAGACGCAGCCCGTAGCCCTGGCCCGGATGGCAAGGTCCTGAGGTCCAAGACCCCATAACTAAACCTAGTATCAAACATGTCGTCCGGTGAGCAATCCCGGGTTCACAGATAGATTTCGTTTTCGAAGCTTTTTTTGGGAGAGGTTCAAAGCCTTGTCGTCGGATGACAGGTAGGTTACGGTTTATTTTCCCTAGACTCCGCATATATAGAATAAAATTGTATTAATGGGCATCCTTGGGTTGGTTTATTAGGTTGGTACCACAGAGCTCGACCGCTTTATTCATGTCCGCCTTCTTTTGTTCCTCCGTTGCTTGTAGTATTTGCCGATATATTTTATTTACCCTTGTGGTCCTGTGAGGCCTTGTTGACTCTGGAACATAGAAGGTGGGATTTTTGGAATGTCCGCGAGTCCCGGGCATAGAATTATCCTTCTAGGCTGGTTATGCTTGATGCGTAGCTGTGGGCCTGTGCAGGGTCGATAGGTTGATTGTGAGCTGCGGGGCAGCTATTGTGTGTGATCATACCATTTCCATGCATATAAAGAGGTTTTATCCATGTTTTACTATGGCTTTGGCTTCGGGCCTACTGGCACTATTTTCTAAACCTTGCATGGCCCCGGGGGCCCATTTTTAATGGAAATAATTTGGAAATGGTTTGATTTGACTTGTGAGTATTCTTGGGTAAAAGAAAGTAAATTATGTTTTAAATCATCAGTTTTACGATTAACGCTAGACTCGGCAGGGCCGGAGTGCTAGTTGAGTTTTCTTGGTACTTGAGATAATTTTTAGCCTCGGTCGAACCGAGCACCTGAGATGACTTTCTACTGTTTAGACCCGGTTATGCCCGGGCACCCTTGGAGGGGTTTTTGAGATATTTTCCTACTACTTTAGTCCTGGACAGGGTCTGGGTATGCATATTCGAGACTGCGTCTCTATCTTGATACCGGACTTGCTTCCGGACGACATGTTTTGATACTTAGTTTTAGTATGGGGTCTGGGACCTCCATGGACCTTGCCATCCGGGCCAGGGGCTACGGGCTGCGTGTGCTGGAGGAGGGGTATACGGTGGAGTAGAGGTATACGGGCAGTGTCCTTCCATGGAACCTACCTGCTGGGCCGGATCGGCACTGGAGGAGGTACATACAGAGATACCATTTCACTTGAGATCTTCATGCATCATATCATTCATCGTTTGAGGCTCCACCCTTGTTTGTTGTTTGTTAATTGTACGCTCCGGTAGTATGGGACAATTAGTCCCGTCCTAGGTGTCTTTGATTGGCTCTACCAGTATCTCCTTTTTTTTATTCCTGCAAAGACCAGATTTAAGTCCTGTCGAGCAATCGCTTGCAAAACCCTTTTATAAGGCAGGCCTTCAGGACAGACTCCATTCCGAATGCCAATAAGACCACTTCCTCAATCCTGAGGTCAGAGCACGAGATCCCATCGATTCTCCTCTCCTTTTCCAACTTCAAGGGAGCTTAAAATAGTAGCCTAGGAATCCAGAAAACTTCAAATCAAGAGGTCATACTCCGCCAACTACGCTTGGTTAAAGCTTTATCCCGGTTTGCTTAGAGAATTTTGTTGATAGAGACGTTAGATGTCTCTGAATGGTAATAGAGTACATGAAGCAAAAGATAAACTAAAGCTAAGCTCCGATCGCCAAGAGCTCACCCTCAGTCTGAAGTAGTCCCCAACAGATCTCCAAGCACGAATCACGGCGATCTAACGGCGATGGCATACGAGGATAATAGCGATTATGTTGTGAGATGTAGGAGGGTAGGAGAGAGCACAAAATGCGTAGGCATAAGGTAACCCAGTAAGGTATAATAGGCAGACTGGGGCATAATATAAGAAAAAATGCGTAGTAACAGACAGAATAGAAGAGCAAGACAGAGTCACAGAACATCAACCGAAAGGTACACAGGAACTAGCCCAGAGGGAAGTCAACAGAACCACATGTGAGGCCAGCAAGCAAAACATATACACCATAGGCACAGGTGAAAGTAAGAAACAACGCACCTGGGGTCCTTGCAATAACAGTGTATACATAATAAGTTTACGAAATGAATGGTATATCGGTAACCTCAAGCGTAAGAAGAGGGAAAGAGTAACAATAGGCATGCTCAGAGACATGAATCAAACTCAACCAATCATATCAACCTCAAATCCAGAACTAACAGCTTGTCATCGGACGACAGGTAGGTTACGGTTTATTTTCCCTAGACTCCGCATATATAGAATAAAATTGTATTAATGGGCATCCTTGGGTTGGTTTATTAGGTTGGTACCACAGACCTTGACCGCTTTATTCATGTTCGCCTACTTTTGTTCCTCCATTGCTTGTAGTATTTGCCGATATATTTTATTTATCCTTGTGGTCCTGTGAGGCCTTGTTGACTCTGGAACATAGAAGGTGGGATTTTGGGAATGTCCGCGAGTCCCGGGCACAGAATTATCCTTCTAGGCTGGTTATGCTTGCTGAGTAGCTGTGGGCCTGTGCAGGTTCGATAGGTTGATTGTAAGCTGTTGGGCAGCTATTGTGTGTGATCATACCATTTCCATTCATATAAAGAGGTTTTATCCATGTTTTACTATGGTTTTGGCTTCGGGCCTACTGGCACTGTTTTCTAAACCTTGCATGGCCCGGGGGGGCCCTTTTTTATGGAAATAATTTGGAAATGGTTTGATTGAACTTGTGAATATTCCTGGGTAAAAGGAAGTAAAATTATGTTTTAAAAACACCAGTTTTAGTACTACGCTAGACTCGGCAGGGCCGGGGTGCTAGTTGAGTTTTCTTGCTACTTGAGATGATTTTTAGCCTTGGTCGGACCAAGCACCTGAGTTGACTTTCTACTGTTTAGACCCGGTTATGCCTGGGCACCCTTGGAGGGGTTTTTTTTGAGATATTTTCCTACTACTTTAGTCCTGGACAGGGTCTGGGCATGCATATTCGAGACTGGGTCTCTATCTTGATACCGGACTTGTTTCCGGACGACATGTTTGATACTGAGTTTTAGTATGGGGTCTGGGACCTCCATGGACCTTGCCATCTGGGCCAGGGGTTTCGGGTTGCGTGTGCCAGAGGAGGGGTATACGGCGGAGTAGAGGTATACGGGCAGTGTCTTTCCATGGAACCTACCTGCTGGGCCGGATCGGCGCCGGAGGAGGTACATACAGAGATACCATTTCACTGAGATCTTCATGCATCATATCATTCATTGTTTGAGGCTCCACCCTTGTTTGTTGTTTGTTAATTGTACGCTCCGGTAGTATGGGATGCCGGGGGGTTTGTCACTTGTTTGTATTCCTCGGTTGTATGGGCAGTCGGGGGGGACTGTAGGTAGACTTTTGCTATTTACTTACAGAATTGTTCTCTATTATAGATAAGTATGAGATTGGTATGATTAGTTGAGTTTGATTCATGTCTCTGAGCATGCCTATCATTACTCTTTCTCTCTTCTTCTTACACTTGAGGTTACCGATATACCATCCATTTTCGTAAACTTATTTTATATACACTGTTATTGCAAGGACCCCAGGTGCGTTGTTTCTTACTTTCACCTGTGCCTATGGTGTGTATATTCTGCTTACTAGCCTCACATGTGGTTCTGTTGATTTCCCTCTGGGCTAGTTCCTGTGTACCTTTTGTTGATTTCTGTGACTGTTTGCTTCTATTCTGTCTATTACTGTGCTTTTATCTTATATGTGCCCAGTCGGCCTATGATACCTACTGGCTACCTTATGCTTCGCAAAAATGAAAGAAGTGGAACAAAGTGTCGCTTCGCGAAACATGGGTATTGGAAATCTTAAAAACCCGTAGGTTCCCAATTTTATGGTATAGTAGGAGTGTGGTGCGTGCTCTGTTTATTCTGTAGATGCGCTCCTGGGAAGGGAAGCCAGAATTTTTGATGTAGATCGATCAATCCCGCCCTGTCGAAGAATTTTTCACGATTGGGTTGGTGTTCAGTGTACCGCTTGTGACGCCTATGCTTTGCATGAACATCTCAATGTCCAAGATAAAAAGAACGAGGGGTCCCTACTACCGGTCCCGCATTTTAATCTGAGAAAGAGAGTCTCTCCCTAAAGCCCTAAAGTCTCATCCCACGGATCTTGACTATGAAAAGCAGAGAGATAGATCACGCCTAAAAGATGCCACAACATGCTGAAACTTTCAGTTTCGTCGAGCCCCGAGCTTGTGGTCCTCCTTTGAGTGTGGGTTCAATTGAATGAATCTATCAAATCAAGGAAAACGTACGTAGAAGCAAGGATGGTGCATCACCTATTTATCGTTCTCGCTCGGGAGCCAAAACGAACACGCCTTTTCTCTTATAAGCCTGATTCCTCGTAGAGTCACCGTCTTCTTTTAGTCTAGTGGAAAGGCATAATCTAAGGGAAACCCTTTTACCTTAGGAATTAGGAATAAGCCGTTTATGCGCTGTTCCCATCTACCTTTCTTAGTGCGAAGCTTACATTTGTTCACTAATTATGACGGTTCACCAGGGCCTCTTTCCTCCTCCCTTTTCTGCTCACTCGTAGGGGTCGGGACCCCCACAAAGGGGGAGGGAGTCGCCGCGGCCAAGATAGGGAATTGCTTTCGCAGAAAGGCAAGAAAATGCGCTTGAGCAGAAGGACTCACGCTCGGTGATTCAGGAAGACTGAAGAGCAGTCCCAGTTGGCAGCGATCCCAGTGCTTACGACCACTGAACAAACTTGGTTGACGAACATAGTTTATGCGCCGCTAATGTAGCGGCTTGTCGAGCATTTGACAAACTCATACCATCCATTTCAAATAGGATTTGTCCCATGGACACACGATCAATCCAACCCGTAGGATTTCTGTGAGGTCAGGTGATGGTCAACAACTCAGGCAGGAAATGTTGAAAAGCGGCTAACGATGCAAGAGCTCTTTTCCCCTTATACGCTCTAAAAAAAGGGTATTTGTTTGGCCCGCTTTGAAGACAGCCAGGAACTACTAGCACAAGATCCAGTATTTGAAAAAAGGTTCCATACCAATAAGGGTTCCAGGCTTCAACCCACTGCTCGAGCAACTTGCTTATATATTGACGTTTCTTGAAAGGCTTCTTTTCACTGTTTTTTGAAGCTAGGGCACCCCTTTTCTTTCTCAAAGTCAACTTTCTCCCTTCTTAGTCATGAAGTCCCTACTTTATTTAGATTTATGGGATATTTGAAGAAGCACAGGTTTGGAACCGACCGATCCATTCCGGATCAACCGAATTGGTACGGAAGTTGTAACTCGCCTCGTCGATTCTTCCCCTCGTTCCTTTTATCTTGGACATTGAGATGTTCCGCACCTGAGCCTCGTTAGACTCAGCTGAAGTGTAAGGTGTAAGTGAAGAAAATAGAAACTCCCCTTACAAAGTAAGAAAAGAGCCTAAATGGGAGAAGCTATAGTGCAGATCACTTTTCACTTTCTCGTCAGTCCAGACCTTGTCTTTGGTTCTATCAGCTATGGAGTCTTCCTTTGGTTCTTCCCATCTCTAGTACAGATCAAATCACAGGATCTCTGTATGTATGCGCTGAGGAGTTCTTTACGCAAAGAAGCCAGGCGAAAAGCGCGCACGAAGATTTTAAATAATATGTTAAAATCGAATCATCGACAAGATGTTTATCAGAGAGATTTTATTATGGGATACAATCGAAGGGCTCATAAAATGAAAAACTTGAGAAGAGCCCAGCCCGGGAGGAATGCATGGTTGCCACGTTGTGGAGTGCTGTAAGTGCACAAACTTAGCCAAGTTAGCGAGTGTGAGAACAAGAATTCGAGCATTCACTTTATCGAAAAACAGACTGACTCTCTAAAAAAGGAAAAAGCTTCAGAGTAGGATGATGAGTGACAATGACATGAATTCAATACTAAAGGACCAATTTACGATGTTTCCATCGCTGACGTTCGTCAAGCAGGCCACGTGGATTGGCCAGGGTCTTCTTCGGCTAATGAGACCTCGATCCCGAAGCCTTCGAAGTATCTTTTTGATAGGTGCCTCTATTTGTATGGGGAATTCGCTGCTGATAGATCTCTCTTCACACCAAGCTTTTGAACCATACTGGCGTAGACTGGCGCAACACGCTCATCGGCGATGAGAACATCATCACCGAGCAACTTCTTTTGTCTGTGAGGATCCCACCAGAGCGCCTTCTACTTCTAATAGGCCATGAACTAGATCAGAATCGTGCTTTGGGCCCAGGAAGCGAAGGGAATGAGCTCGGCTGCTTCTCCTCCACACTGCCTTTTGTCTTTATCCTTTATGGGTCTGGGCTAATTCTTGAAAGCAGCAACTCCTACACCTACCGAAACTTTAACAGAACAACTACGGATTCTCACCCTCGAGTCAGGAGCTCGCTTTCAATCTCTAAAAGCTGATTCGATGGCATCTTCTCTTATGATCTTTCTAGTTAGCACGTAGTGGGAATAGTCCCTCATCAGTGGGAGGGTTTTGAGCCAGTTAAGCCAATAGCATATCTAGCAAAAGCTTCAGTAACACTAGCTACATCAGTAGATCATTGATTAGCATACCTCCTCTGAATAGTCTACGTGAACCCTAGTTTCTATTACTATTAATTCGAATTAATCCAGTAATCCATACAGCCTTTACTCTCTTAAAGAGCAGGAGGTTTAGCGTCAACTCATTCAATGAACGCTTCCTCAATTAAACTAGCTTCCTCATCTTCTCTTCCCCCCAACAACTTCACTCCGGAGGAATCACATATTCTTAAGCGAGAAGATCACGATCGAACTGTCTTTTTTCCTTTGATCCGTGGACCCTATTCAAACCAAAAGAAGTACCTCACCTCACTTACGAAGAAGTTGTTGGAGCTGGGCTCCGAACTATGAGAGTTTGATTTTAATCTTTCTCAGAGCGGTCTGATCATATAGGGGATCATACCACTCCTGGTGTTTTAACTAGTCATTAATGGTCGGCTTAATTAGTACCCTTTTGGTATGTGTTGCAAACACTTTCATTTTGCTATCGCTCGTAATGGTCGACAGTATTCCTGCCATACCTGAATTCCTATTATTTAGAGCTAGAAGCTTCGCCAGAAGCAAGCAGGTCCTACGAGGTACCCACTACTCGGAGTACCCTCCCAAAAGGAAAAAGATGTGTCTGTCAGGTTCGGTTCTTCTTAGTTGGGTTGGGCGGGTTCGACCAGAAATGCTATGCTTACACACAAGACTACCCCTCTTCCCGAAAGCTTCGCGGGGACTAGAGAGTCGGGAACTTTCACTGCAACTGAAGAGGCTCACAGCTTCCATCAAACTAACCTATCAACAGAAAGAACCGAGGTTGATTTCTTTGCAAAAGGGAATGCAGTTGAAATAGAGATTCGCTTGAAAAGAGAGCAGACATTGGAGCAGTAACGAGAAAAATGCCCCACTCCTCCACATTCATAACAGTTACCAGATCCCCTCTGCTGAGCCTTTTCTTATCTCCTCTGCAGCAAGCTCTGCTGGCCTCGCGCAAAGACGGAACATATAAAAGAGAATTCAAGTTTGATTTCGTGTTGGAGGTTTTTCGGAGAGGTTCAAGCTTGTCATCGGACGACAGGTAGGTTACGGTTTATTACTACGCTTTTATCTTATATGTGCCCAGTCGGCCTATGATACCTACTGGCTACCTTATGCTTCGCATTTGGTGCTCACCCCTACCCCCTGCATCTTTGGGTGCAGATCCTAGCGTGGGCCATCGTCGTTAGATCGCTGTGATTCTTGCTTGGAGATCTGTTGGGGACTACTTCAGACTGAGGGTAAGCTCTTGGTGATCTTGCGCAGCTTTAGAAAGGAGAGAATGACTTTCTGAAATTCTCTCCAACCTTTTCTATCTATCTTTAGAAGTAGGGCGAGAGAAAGTCAATATGATATTTGCGTTGGTTTTTCCAACGAAACGTTGCACTTTTCTTCTTTCTCAACGGTGCTTGCTATACTCTATTAGTGCCTTTCTTTGGTCTATCATAAGCAACCGAGCGGAAGCCTAGGCTGATCATCCAACACCCATTGATTCAGATCCTTATCGGCTAGAATAAATGCCTTTTAATCTTCTCATATTTCGAACTTGGTAACTGACTGAGAATTGATAGTCTTCTAAGGAAGTCTAAGTGACAGAGGATCTACTAAGGAAAGGAACCTACCTTTCTCGTTTGTGACCCATGCCTATGGGTCACTTAACTCCTAGAGCATAAAGGCAGTAAGGCGTCCAGACCTACTATACCCGAGCCGCATCCCCGGCACACTTGCTATATCTACTAACAGTTTACCGCATTCATTCATGAAAGCACTTGCCTCTCTCTTGTGGGCCTTTACCTTTCAAATAGAAGAGAGGTAGTCGCAGCAGCATCGGGTGGATCTATATGCTTCGGGGTGGTGAGACGAGGTGTAGCGCAGTCTGGTCAGCACATCTGTTTTGGGTACAGAGGGCCATAGGTTCAAATCCTGTCACCTTGATGCGATGTGGCGAAAAAGAAGATACTCTTGCCCACTTCAAAAACATGTACTCCGTCGAAGGCAAAGAGGTTTTCAGCTACCCTAGAGCTAGTTCAACTTGAAGACTATCTTTTTATCTATACGGAATTCCTAGGAGTCCACAAAAGAAGTACCAAATAACCTAGAATAAGGAAGTTTTATACCCACTCAAGGGAACTAGCAAAGAAGCAATATGTCCAGTCACCTGGTCTTTAGGATTCTTACGATAGCAGGCGAGACTAAGCAGAAATACAAAGTCTAGGTAATTCTTTATCCACTCTGCCGGATCAATCACATTTGAGACCTAAGGAAGATTTGACTCTTGTGGGATGGGATGTGCTCAGCCGCCTCCATTTCTTTCTGTGGGTCAGACACAATGGAAACAATCTATCTCTCTAGGGATGCGAAGAATATTTGAAACGACTTTCGAACCATCACACGTTAAAGCGCCTGCCCGGCTTTCAGGTCACTTGCGAAGGGAACAAAGCTTAGGGCTCAAAGAAGTCCTTCTAAAAATGAAGAATTAAATTCGATTTTCTCTCCTATTTACTATGGCGACGAAGAATCAAATTATCACTATATTTATTCCTTTTTCTACTTCTTCTTCCAAGTGCAAGATAACCCCAAGGGGTTGTGGGTTTTTTTCTACCAATTGGGGCTCTCCCTTCACCACCCCCATGGGCAATCCACAAGGCTTCAGGGGACTGGAGCAACCTTTGAAGGCACAACTCCGCGCTATTTTTGCAGATGCCATCAAATAACTGAGTTAACTCAGGTGGAGCGCTACGCCCTTAAATTATTATTCATGAATGAATTGGGAAAGCCAATAGAAAGATTCGATTCTGACTTCGTAGAGCGGGTACTGCTGTTGCCTGCGCGTAGGGCCGTCCCCCACTCCCGTCCCAGGTTTACTAGTTATTTCTCCAAAATCATAGATTTGACGCATCGAAATCCTAGCTTTGCCCCAAAAAGGCTTTTTTCTCTCATCTATCAACATCAGCTACGGGAACATATGATTTTCTAGGAAATCTCCCCTCCCATGAACTGAAAACTGACCCACTCCAGCCTCGCTTGCATTCAGTTATCAAGGGGGATGTCTACTCTTTCGTTTACATACGCAAGCGAATGGGGGGCGTGTGCAATAGTTTTCTTACTTTCTCTCGATCGCTTCAATGCCTATAATTTGAGAGATAAGAATAAGACCTGGGAAGGGAGATCACATGGCCGGTCTGCGAAGAACAATCAAAGGAGTTTTCACTTCCTCAATTAAGGGCATTCTAGTTCGACATGCTACCTTCTCGTTCCGAGAGTCGAGGTGGAAGTAGATGGGGACTGGGGAGAATAAAAAACCTCCTTATCGGAAGTGGTCTCGTCCGATGCATGGCCGATGAGGGAGGCTCCAGAAGGAAAAGAAGCGGACGGAGACTTCGAGGGTTAGGGGATAGGTTTGGTCGAGAATTTTCGCCGGTAGTAGCCTCCTGAATTAGTCGAATAGCTTCTTTCCGGCAAAGCTTACCAATCCTACACTCCTTTCTTCTATGTCTGGTGGAGCTATTCCCAGACAGCCTGAGAGCTGAGTGAGGACCTTATTTGACATGCTTTTTTCCTTCCAAAGCAAAATAATCACTCCTGTAGCTTATTGTGCTCGATCTACATCCTACCTAACTCGAGTTCTTGATTGATGTAGCTTCGTCATCTGTTTTGGTACAAATGAGACACAGAACAGTAGAAGTCTCCCCTCTTTGTATGGAAAAGCTTCTTCAAGCCTATTAGTTAGTATTAGTAAAAAACCTAGTTAAGGGGTCCGTAGTTGTCGCAATCGCTCATTGGTCTTCACCTCAATTTCAAAGCCAGCAGTAAGTAAGGTCCATGGATTCGTGTGAGTGGCTTTGTCTTTCGTGAGAGTTTTAGGCGGCAAGAGACTTTAGGGCTTGAAATAGACATGTCTGTGAAGATGCGGACTACCTGCACCTGGATAGAAAGACCCTATGAAGCTTCACTGTTCCCTGGGATTGGCTTTGGGCCTTTCCTGCGCAGCTTAGGTGGAAGGCGAAGAAGGCCTCCTTCTGGGGCTTACCAGGGCTTGACATGCCGCGAATCCTCTTGAAAGAGAGGGGTGCCTTCGGGAACGCGGACACAGGTGGTGCATGGCTGTCGTCAGCTCGTGCCGTAAGGTGTTGGGTTAAGTCCCGCAACAAGCGCAACCCTCGTGTTTAGTTGCCATCGTTGAGTTTGAAACCCTGAACAGGACTTTCTTAAAAGCAAGGACCACTACGGGAGGTCAAACCAAGGATCTATGGAAGTGGGGGCTCATCCCCGGTCAATATTGGATCAAACAATAGGAGCCCCTTTCTTGCCCAACTATTTCGGGTAGAGGAAAATTGGGACCCTGCGATGGGGCTTCAGGTAGGGCATCCGGAACCTGCGGGTTCTCCCCTTGTCTCCCGCTCAAAGTTTCTTGTAAACTTGTCACAAAAGGCACGACAGCTTCTAATAACTCGTTCATTTTTGTATTTTTGAATTGATTCTGCCCCTAAAGCAAAGTGACAGATCTCGGCGGAGCTCATCCACAAGAAATCTTTTGGCAAACTCTGCACAACCAGTAGAGGAACAAAGAGACTTGGCAGAAGATATCTTCATCTCTCAAAGCAGGCGAGCTTCAAGCTTGGGGCTTTAGAGCTTGATGTAGTCAAACTTTACCCTATTTCAAGGTTGACGCTAAGTAACATTTTCTGATGATGGTTCAGAGTATTCTCCCACAATGTCTGTTGGCAGGTCGGCTTCCGGAGTTTGAGTCTCAATATTTTCATGAAGAATAAGCTCTTAGATGTAGCATTACCGGACGTGAATCTAAAGGTTAGAACTAATAATCTAGCTCTTTGCAATAAGGGTTTTTTTCAGGACAAATGTCAACTTGCACGATTGAACTCTCTTCTTTTTATAACTCGAGAGAAAAGCACTTTGACTTTCCTAATAGAAGTGATGCCATGCTGTTCTAAACGTTACTTACGTCATCCAGTAACCGGGGGCCCATTTCTCTTTTATTTCCTGTAGTTGACATACACTTATGTAGATAGCGAACGAGTAAGAAGGCTAGTAGCTAGGAAGTGACCAAGGACGGTTCTCAAATTCGGTTTACGTGGAGTCAAGGCTGTGATCCGAGGGCGTAAAGAGAGTTTGAAGAAGGGGAGGCAGAAGGAGCCCTTGACCCACAAGAGGATTTATTCAATCACCTAGTTTGGGCTCTTCCCCTCGCTTTCAAAAATGATGAATATGAAGTCCGGGAGGCTGCAGGTACTATGGATCCTCTGACACCCAATCGGGTTGCTTTCCCAGGTCTCGCCGGTGTTGCTTGTAGGTCGTGATGTGCCTTGAGATGGCCGTCTCCTGTCCCCCTTCCAGTGGGGAACCCGCTCCCCGGCAGGTTACTGTGTTTCGAGAACAGAGATTTGCAAATCAGGGAGAGAAAACATTTATGTTTTTTTCTCTTTCAAGAGCCTTATCTGCGTAGATCTGACACTGCTGGCAGGATCGAACATACTTGATACAGTCATGTTCCATAGTATCCCATTCTTTATGGAGAAGATCATTTGGCCTTTCAGTTGTTCGAGATCTGATGGACCGGGGTGAATCCTATCCTGACTTTTTCCTTTTTTATTTGGAATGGCGACATCTGAGTTCCTTGGTTCGCCCTTCCAGGCTTGGCTCCAGTCTCTACGGGCTCAGCAGCAGCTTCATGGGATGGGCCACCAGCTTGAGGTTGTTCCTGATGACTCATCCGAGCCGCAGGAACATGTACATACGGAATACGAGAATTTCCACCTTGTTGAAGATCTCCCCGTTGAATAGGCGGGCGAAGGCTTTTTGAAAAAGTGTTTTTTGTCTTGTAAATGCATTTTTTTCTATTTAGAGAGACTCTGTTGAAAGGGTCTCGCCATAGTCTATTCCTTTGGTTTGTGTGAATCCTCTTGCCGCTGGACTCCAGACAAGCCATTACGAAGCGCCATCAGCCCAGGTCAAGCGACCCAAAAGGACCAGACATAAACCACCCGCTAAGAAAAGGATAAATAAGACAAGCGATCAAGCTGGAAAGTCAGGGATACGGGATGGATTTTTTCAGGGTGTGTGAAGCTGGAGCGAACTACTCATTGCTGTGTTGCCCCAACCCAAGGAAGGGCATTTGGTGAGGAGCATTGTTTTGAGGGAGAGAAAGCGTGGTTGACAAACCAATCATCGGAGGCGACTGGAGTGTGTAAGTGGTCAAATAATAGTTGCGTCGTTGCGCCTAAAGTCTTATGGCCGAAGGTCTCCGGTGCGTCGTAATAGCCTACTGGTATACAAGCACACCGTGATCCAGGTTGGTTAAGCCTATGAGCATAAATAAGGAAGTTTGCACCAGCCCACTAGCAAAACTAAAGGCAAGGAACTTCTTTCACTAGTATAGTATCGTAGGAATACGAGATAGGACCTCCATTGCCCACCGGTGAACAGGAAACAGTAATCTTTACTTTACGTAATTACATATTGCAAAGATACGTCTCTTACCACTACCCTCTATCACTTGAGCTAACCGCCCTGTTGCCAGAGGAACCCCTCGGTAGGCCCTTTCTATCTTATAACTCTATTGGCTGCTGATGCTCTTACTAAGACCCCTATTGATCTGCATAGTAGAATTGATCTGCACAGAGCTTAGGAGCGCAGCCAGCTACTATGGCTCCCCGTGCGGAGGTCATTCCGGTTCCATCTGTTGCACAGCCTCTTGCTCCTCGCCCAGTTATGGCAGAGTTAGAGCAGAAGGCGTTGGGTAGGTTCTTGAGGTTAGCACCTCCGAGGTTTGCTGGTACCTCTGGATAGGATCCACATGACTTTATTACTACCTGTGAGGAGATGTTGCATCATTTGGGTTTGTTGGAAACTCACGGGGTTGGTTATACTACCTATCAGTTGGAGGGCCCAGCGAAGTTATGGTGGAGGGCCCAGGTTGCTTGTAGACCACCGACGTCACCTCCTTTGACCTGGTCTGAGTTTTATGAGGCCTTTATGGCCAAGTTCCTACCTTAGAGTGATCGTGAGCATCGTAGGGAGCAGTTTACTCACCTTGTGCAGGGGTCTACGACTATCCCGGAGTATGAGACCCATTTTCATCAGCTAGCACCGTTCGGAGCTATGATCATTCCTACCGAGGCAGATAGGATTTGCAGATTTGTATGGGGTTTGAGGCCAGAGATCAGGCAGCCCGCTGAGATATTGGTCGCCAGTGGTCGGTCATTTCAGGCTATCGTAGACTATGCCCGCACTGTGGAGGACTTACAGCGACACGATCAGGGGTCCAGAGATAAGAGGCCTCGGCATCAGGGTGTCTACAGTGGTATTGATGCTTTTCTTTGATTCTTGACACATGTCATGCTGGATTCCTCTGCCCGCATCCCTGGAACTTGCTTTGCTTTTTTGCTTTAATGACCCCGCCTGCTTCACACCTTCTATGATAGGGGAAATACTTCCGCACGAGTACTAATTTGATTAGCATAAATGAGCCTCTTCTGAATCCCTTCTGAAACTCATCACCACTAGAAACTCAAGACTTTCCTCAGTTCACCACTTTATCATCTCCCCCTTAGCGTAAAGGTCACCACCCTAGGCTTGCAGACCTATTTCGTAAAATGATCTAGAAGTACAACACTCAGCACTATGGGGTATCACCATAAACATGAACGCTAATCTCATCCAGACATTATATTTGGAAAAATACCAACTCCTTTCTAGGCCATTATCTTTAGAGACCTTAACTTACTCTAACCTCCATAGTCAAAATATTTAAACTTAGCTCTCTTGGGCGCACATAACCACATTCCCTAATATTTAGACATCTCTTCTCCACTCCTAAGTCTGTTAGCATTTATCTAATCTCCTATCCGCCCAATTCAATGAAATTTTAAAAAGATAAGCCAAGAGGATCAACAACGCCCCTTTAGATCTATAATTCCCTCAATTTCATTCAAAAGAATACCAAATAATAACTACGTAGCCTCCTCCTTATAAAGAAACTCAAGAACACTAATCAGGAATACCTAGCATTTACCAACTTAAAACCTCATCTAACAACATATTACAGCAGGTGCAACTCATTCTAATAAACTTAAGGCTCTTATTCATCTTATGAATTAGCCACAATTCACTGCTTAAACACTAGTTCTCATGTATATATCATGCTTACACCTTCAAACCTTCCCTAAGTTATCAACCTTATCCCTCTCACGCACCATGTCAAACCTACTAGATGAGTCTCATAAAGGTAGAATTATCATCCCCAACTATTATTTCTTTCTATCTCAGTAACTTCCCCTGACTCAAGCTTAGTGTCTAGCACTAGGTAAAGTTAACATCATAACTTAGCATGCTATTCGAGCTTACAACTTCCAGGAGAAAAATAATAATCAAGAAACACTAATCCACCAAAACTTTGACAGAGTGGTCGATCTTAACTCATTCTTTAACATAATTGTGGCTTACAAGCACAATCTTCTTCACCATATCGCTACTGCACTTTAACATTCATAACACCTCTTTTGACCTACTATATTGGCTCACAACTACTAGATAAAATTCAAGAAACTCTGAATCTACTAAAACCACATGATAAGGATATTCGATCTTAATATTACAATATAACCCATTACATGCCATTAGTACACTATTCTTTCTGAAATCACATCTACTTACCCACGCATACATTTAAGCTATCTTCAAAGTTCTATAAACATCACTAAGTCTAAGTCTCTGAAGTTTCCCCAAATTGAAGCCTAAATGTAATCACTCTATCCTTACACCCACAACCTATAATTGGTCTATACTACTACCATAACAAGCCACTATAAGCTCCCTCCCTATTTTAAACAATTAGAAAGAACATCTTAACTAACCACTCCTCTTCTACCAATTTCATAAAATTGCTACTTGCTACACTAAAACCCACACCATATGGGCATACCACCTTTGCTCACTTACTTAGTGGGTACGAGACTCTAGCTACATTTTCGATCACTTACTACCTACACTCTCCGGCTTCTGAGCACATGACTCCATATATCCCTGGCCTTGGGATCATCTCACTACACATCTCATAACAACCTAGTTTATACTTTATCTTGGGTGGAATAATATCCCAACACTTGCATACACACCTTTTCCCCTCGAGCATGATAACTGTAACAAACTTTTCAAAAGGATTTGAAAACACGTTTCACCTTGGCTCAAATGCATGATTCAAGAAAATAGTGGTTTACTCTTGGAATTAATAGACTTTGACGGACTAATAGACTCCTTTCAAGTCCTTGTACAGTTTCATAACCTTTTGGATGACTCAACCAAACGAGATTTATCGTAAGGAGTCTGAGCTTTGTACTTCTATCACCTTGAAAATAAGGCATAGCCAACAGCGTTAGTGCAGAGTGGGAATCTGGATAAGTTTTTTTATAGACAACACTTTTGCATGATCTGGAGTATGAAAGAATGGGAAACATTTCCTAAATACCCTATAGCCTCCTGATTATAAGTGTGGTGCACAACACACCCATAAGCAAGACTCTACTGGACACGGCTTTAAAGATACCTTGGGACCATGAACCGTGCTCTGATACCAAATTTGTCAAGACTCGAGACTAGGCCCCGGATGTAATGGGAAACCCAGACCAAAGATGCCTGAGTGAACCCATTAGCATACATCATACGCACAAGTATAAAAGATTAGCGGAAATAGGCCCATTGTAAAATAAATACAAGAGCAATAAGATGGTCAACTATTGTCTTACTAATACTAGTTCACAAAGCCTCTAATATCAAGAATAACTCCTAAGACAGGACATGGCCATGATGATACCATAAAATGAAATAGAGTTCTCAAAACAACTATTAAAGAGAAAACATAGGCCTTCCGAATGTATGGAGGGCTCACCACTTGCTTATCAAAATCTCAAAGATCCTAGTGCTGCATAAAACCGCGAGGAAAGGTCTCTGAACCTGCATCATGAAAAGATGTAGTGTCCGAGGATGGTCAGTACGGTGAGTACTGACATGCAACCCAGGGAAAGGCATATCACAATTTATAAAGCAAGTCAAAAAAAATATAACATAGATGATGGGGCCATTTCCAAATCACAATTATGAAATTTAGATGAGTATGTTACTTCTGGACTAGATGGTATCACTGATATTTATTTCACCATGGGCTATGTGGGTTCGATCATAAGTCAATCGGCAGAGCCTCCAATCCAAGTTTACCACAAATATCGGAGCATTATATTATAATCAGCTCATAACTGCATACAACTGAACAAGTCAAGCATACAGTAAAGAGTCCCATTTGACTCAGAGGGAAGAGCCTCATTTGACTCATAACCATGTCGGCAAAACACAGTTTCAGATGTTAAGCCCCGTTAGACTCATACCTTCTTGGTTAACTATCTAATCCTCTTAAGACCATATTTTAACTTTCAAACATTTAACAAAATCATTCATTTTTGGGACCCTTAACATTCTTAAGGCACACGTAGGTTGGTATCGTCATACCAAGACTTATAAGTGGTACTTATCATATTATGCCTTCATCATTTACACATCAATAGTACCATAGTTAAGGATCTTAAACTCATTTTACATATAAGTTCCTCAAGGTTATAATCCCATTAATTTTAAAACAACCATTTCAAGAACCGAGGGAGTTAAGAAGATCCTTCTTTTTCCATCAAGATTCAATTAGACATAACAAATCCTCATCTCGTATCTCATTCACACATAACAACTTAGGTGACACAATCACACCGCAGCCACCACAAAAAGGGAACACCTACTACTTTCCATCTAGGCCACTACTTAGCTCCCTCTACTAACACTTACCCCCACATAAGCTAAACATTAACGAATGAATAGATTGAGAGCATGAACTGTATGACATGCAAATAGCAGCCTGACTCTTGAGCACAAACATGGAGTATGAATTGAACATATTTAATAAGAGCATGAGCATTGGGGATACATGAATGTTGTTCAATCTAGACTTATACTTAGCGTGACCTAGTCACGCAAGATCAGATCTAGGGGATTTGGTGTGATGGGCATGGCTACTTCATATATACTGAACACACAAGATGTGATTGAGAGTTGTTCTGAGCGTAGACATGCCATAACCATCTATAACTATCAAGGTTAGACGTACATAGGGCTTAGAGTAAGGGAACCTTAAGCATGAAAATTTCAAGAAGTATGATCTGAGTATGTACATAAAGTACCATGATTTCAATAGTCATATTGGGCATATCATGAAACTTGGGTTTATGGGACTGAGCATCATAATATAGAACCTGGATCCCTAGAATCTTAGAGGAAGATTTACATCGCTTAGAGACACTATCTCTTCTGATTCAAGGGACAGAGCATGGACAAGAGATTAGAAATTTTGGTCCTCAGATATAGGCATGGTTCAAAGGCATAATACATGGGTAGAATGCCCATTTAGGCTAACGTATAAGGAGTATGCTAGAATAAGAATAGGTCACTTTGGCATGCATAATAACTCACTTCTGAAACTTATCACCACTAGAAACTCAAGACTTTCCTTGGTTCACCACTTCATCATCTCCTCCTTAGCACAAAGGTCACTACCCTAGGCTTGCAGACCTATTCTGTAAAAAGATCTATAAGTACAACACTCGGCACTATGGGGTATCACCATACATATGAACACTAATCTCACCCAGAAATTATATTTGGAAAAATACTAACTCCTTTCTAGGCCATTCTCTTCAGATACACTATTCTTAGCTTACTCTAACCTCCATAGTCGAAATATTTAAACTTAGCTCTCTTGGGTGCAGATAACCACATTCTCTAATATTTAAAAATCTCTTCTCCACTCCTTAGTCTGCTAGCATTTATCTAATCTTCTATCTGCCTAATTCAATGAAATTTTAAAAAGATAAGCCAAGAGGCTCAACAACGCCCTATTAGATCTGTAATTCCTTCAATTTTATCCCAAAGAATACCAAATAATAACTACTTAGCCTCCTCCATATAAATTAACTTAAGAACACTATTTTATGCTAGCATAGCATACTTGTACTTATGTTGTGTTGCAAATTCTGGATCAGGAACAATCCTTTCTTATTCTAAGATGCCAGTCTATAAATCCATACTTGTTGACTAAATTTCGGCTTTCTAGCTTGAAGCTTAAGGGCTAAGGGAAATTCATCATTGGATCAATGAAATAGTTGAATTAGCTAAGATGCAAGAAGCAACCTCTTATTGAAATGACTTTAGGAAGTTCCTAACCTTTCTCCTTCGATCCGATCCTTTTTGTGACCCGAAATGAACTTATTGTCTCTTTGTCTCTTTCCACTTTCCTGGTAAAGCCAACAACCCAGTGAACCGGGCGGGGCACTCGAAGAAAGGGGGGCACACTGATCAAGTACGAGAAATTGGCCCGGCTCTGCTTTCTTAAAAGCAAGGACCACTACGGGAGGTCAAACCAAGGATCTATGGAAGTGGGGGCTCGTCCCCGGTCAATATTAGATCAAACAATAGGGGGCCATAGCACTGACCTCTTTTTTTTATTGATTCAATACTAATTAGGAACACCTAGCATTTAACAACTTAAAACCTCATCTAACAACATATTACCTCGGGTGCAACTTATTCTTATAAACTTAAGGCTCTTATTCATATAATGAATTAGCCACAATTCACTTCTTTAACACTAGTTCTCATGTATAAATCAAGCTTACACCTTCAAACCTTCCCTAAGTTATCAACCTTAGCCCTCTCACGCACCATGTTAAACCTACTAGATGAGTCTCATAAAGGTAACATTATCATCCCCAACTATCATTTATTTCTACCTCAGTAACCGCCCCTGACTCAAGCTTAGTTTCTAGCACTAGGTAAAGTTAACATCATAACTTAGTGTGCTATTCGAGCTTACAGCTTCCAGGAGAAAAATAATAATCAAGAAACACTAATCAACCAAAACTTTGATAGATTGGTCGATCTTAACTCCTTCTTCAACATAATTATGGCTTACAAGCACAATCTCCTTCACCACATCACTATTGTACCTTAACATTCATAACACCTCTTTTCACCTACTATATTGGCTCACAACTACTAGATAAAATTCAAGAAAATCTGGATCTACTAAAACCATATGATAAGGATAGTCGATCATAATCTTACAATATAACCCATTACAGGCCATTAGTACGCTATTCTTTCTCACATCATATCTACTTACCCACACATACATTTAAACTATCTTCAAAGTTCTATAAACATCACTAAGTCTCCCTCACTGAAGTTTCCCCAAATTGAAACCTAAATGTAATCACTCTATCCTTACATCCACAAGCCACTATAAGCTCCCTCTCTATTTCAAACAATTAGAAAGAACATCTTAACTAACCACTCCACTTTTACAAATTTCATAAAATTGCTACTTGCTACACTAAAACCCACACCATACAGGTATTACCCCCTTCACTCACTTACTTAGTGGGTACAAGACTCTAGCTACATTTCTGATCACTTACTACCTGCACTCTCTGGCTTCTAAGCTCATTACTCCATATATCCCTGACCTTGGGATCATCTCACTACACATTTCATAACACCCTACTTTATAATTTCGCTTGGGTGAAATACTATCCCAACACATGCATACATACCTTTTCCCCTCGAGCATGACAGCTGTAACAAAATTTTCAAAAGGATTTGAAAACACGTTTCACCTTGGCTCAAATGCACGATTCAAGAAAATGGTGGTTTTGTATCGACCGGGTCCATCGTTATGGGTAAACATTTCATGCCAAGTTTTTGGAATTAGTAAACTCTGAGTTTGGGAGTTTGAAATTCTGGGCTACGCTAGCCTCGGCCTGCTTTGGAGCGAGGTATTGTTTAGGGAAATCCAGGTCAAAATTAGGTTAGATATGTTGATTTGAGCTAGTTTTACATGTATCCAAGATATAGAGGAGTCTGAGGTACTTTTCAGAATCGAATTTGGGTAAGTAGAACTCCCAGAATTGAGGTTCACGTGAAGAGGTTATTTCAAAACGTCGTGAAAATAAGTGTGTTATAAAATGGATTAGTTTTAGAGATTTTACGACTTTCTATCCAGTGTCAACTGCTATCGCAGTTGGCACTCCACCATAGAGACCTCCACTATAGCGGAGAAATTACCTCTACATCGGAAGTCAACGTCGGTCAGCCTTCGCCATAGCGGACGACTCTGCTACGGCGGTACCGCTATAGCGGAGTAGACCGCTATAGTGGAGAGGCCCGCTATAGTGGATCTTGATGGGATTTAATGCAAAAACTTTCCCAAAAATATTCAGTTTTCACACGTTCATTAGGGAGAAGGGCAAGGGAAATTTCAGGCATTTTTCCTCCATTCTTCATTATGTTTCCTTCCTAAGGTAAGGTTTCTACTCCCCGAACTCCATAAAACTTTTCCTATGTGAAAGAATTGCTAGTAGTGGACTTGGGGAAGGGTTTGGAATGACTTAAGGAGGGTAGAATATGGGGAAAAGGGGGGATTCTATGTGTAGAAGTTCTTGGGTGTTGCTAAATTTACTGTTTTATGATCATGTGATCTTAATTTCCTAATTTTATTCGTAAAAATGGTAGAACTAGGTGAATTAATAGCGGGAAGCCCGAGAAAAGGGGTGGAATAATCATGGGTGGCCTGGGGTTTATGATTATACATAATTCGGGTGAAATTTAGGCCATAAAGATTAATTATTGGTTTGTGTGTGTTGTTTTAGACCAAGAATCGACAAGAACTTTGGGAAACGGGAAAGCTCCAGTTATGTAGAGCTTTGGATCATTTCAAGGTAGGTGATGGTTGCTTCCTGTATGGTGTGTTTGTTTAAGTACTCTTATCTAAGTAGTTGTATGAAATGCATTGCTTAGGGAATGATTAGAAGTGTCTAATAGTCCTGTTAGCAGTCTGGTAAATTGAACGTTGTATTTTTCTTGTTGGTTATACAACTTGATTGTACATTTTTGTGACTGTGGATTGTTTGACTTTGGTTGGCTCAGGTACCATGCCTGGTATGATATAATACTAACGGTTGGTTCAGGTACAACGCCTGGTATGAAATATACTAACTGTTGGCTCGGCTACTACGCCTGGAATGCGATAATACTAACGGTTGGCTCGGGTACCACGCCTAGTACGGTTTTACTTTATTGTGTTGTTGCATCTTTATTTAATAGTTCCTTGAGTGGACCGGGTTGTGAACTTAAATTGTGGTTGTCTATTTTGGTCCTTGAGAGGCCGAGTTGTCACATTGATTTACGAGTGGGTCTTGGTGTAGACCGAGTTATTTGTCTGACACTTAAGTGTTGTTTAGAGGGGATCCAAGGTGGGTCTGGGATATGTAGCAGAATATGACTATTTGTGTTGTGGATTATTGATCATAATTGTAAAGTGATTTACATGTGGGAAAAGTTAGGTAGAGACTTATAGTCTAGGAATATCTGTTGACTTGACTATGTGTTTTTTGTACTCTTACTTGATGTATGTACTTTTTCATACACTGTTTTAATTGGAACTGGCTGATGATCCTACCAGTATACGGTGGTTGTGTACTGATACTGCACTTGCTTATCTTTTTGTGAGTACAGGAAATCTTCTGACAGTTGATGCACGACCTCACTTATAGGCCAGACACATCAAGATATCAAGGGTGAGTTGTTCGATTGAGCTACCTTGGTTTCTTTCTTATTGGTTGTAGCCCACTTGTTTCAGGCTTAGAATATTTCTTTTGTTTTGGGGTTGCATCCCCATACTCTAGTTTGATAGATGTTTTCGGTACGATGACTTTCAGATTCTAGTGAGGGATTTCCACAATTTATTTTATTTATTTATAGAGTTGGTTTTATTCAGGATTGAATGTTAGTTTACTTTCTGCACTAGTTTAAAGATGTTAGGCTAGGCTAAGAGTTGGACTCTAATGGTTCGCTCATCCAAGGGTTGGGTGGGTACCACTCACAACAGTCAGGCTCATGAAAAAGATGGTATCAGAGTCAGGGGTTCGTTGATCTCGTCGTACCAAAATAGGTCTAGTAGAGTCTTGCAGGATGGTCCAAAGATATCCGTACTTTTCTTTGCGAGGCTATAGGACTTTAGGAAACTATCTCTTCTTTCTTCCATCGTGCTATAACTTGATTCCAATTGGTATCTGGTGATACAAATTGGTATCTGAATCTTTCACTCTTCTGTCCGCAGATGGTTAACATGAGGAACAATGGAGCTAGATCGGCAATCCCAGCAGTGGGCTCAACTATCCGTGGTAGAGGCAGGGGAAGGGGCAAGGACCCGGTAGATCCACGCCCGCCAGAGGTGGAGCTCAAGCTGCTGCAGGAGCGCGAGAAGCAACCTCTCCCCCACCTCAGGAATAGGTTGTCAAAGATGTGGAAGTTGTTGTGGAGGATGATGGGGCGCAAGCTGAGGAAGAGGTGACACCGGCTGGAGGTGCATGCCTTTATTCTATGACACCAGAAGCATTTCAGCAGGCTTGGAATATCTTGAGTGGTTTGGTTGGTGCTGAAGCGATACCCACAGAACTTTCAAATCAGGCTCTGGGCACTCAGCAAGTAGATCCTACGGCTCCTAGGATTGATGTAGCTTCAGGAACATGTGACTTCTTCAGGCCAATGCTAGGCCTAGTGATGACAGGGAATGAACATGAGATGCTGACCAAGTTTCTCAAGCTGAAACCTCCTACGTTTCAGGGTACTGACAGGGAAGATGCTTATGAGTTCATACTAGATTGTTATGAAAGGCTGCACAAGTTGGGCATTGTACAACAGTATGGGGTGGAGATTTTCATATATCAGCTGCAGGGTAATGCCTAGCAGTGGTGGAGATCTCATGTGGAGTATCGGTCATCCATTTTACCTTCACTGACTTGGGAGCAGTTCCACTCTCTTTTCTTAGAGAAGTACATTCCCCATACTTTGAGGGACTGGAAGAAGGATGAGTTCTTGAATCTGGAGAAGGGTAGCATATTAGTCTCTGCTTATGAGGCAAAGTTTCATGCCTTGTCCCTTTTTGCAATGCAGTTGCTGGGTTCCGAGGAAGAATAGGTTTGTTTGTTTTTGAAATGTTTGAATACTGAGCTCCAGGTATTGTCTGTGCATATGACTTCTTCAGGGAGGGGCTTCAATGAAGTGGTGGACTGTGTGAAGAAACTTGAGGGAATCAAGCAAGCGGGGCAGGCTAAGGTATTAGCCAAGAAGTCCCGAAATAAGGGAAATTATAGTGGATCGTACTCCAGGGGTCAGAATCAGCAGGTGTACTCAGCCCATCCTATTCAGTCAGCTTTGCCAGCTGCTACAGGTGGATGTCCGGGAGCTAATCAACAGTTTTTAGCTTCTAAAGGCTAGGGAGCTTCTTATTTATCTGCTAACAGGCCTGCGCTTGATCGTGGTTGTTTTCACTGCGGTGAGTTTGGTCACTTTAAGAGGGACTGCCCTCACAGGAATATCGGTAATCAGGTTCAGCAGCAGCCTAAGGCTGTAGTCCTGGCAGGTAGAGGTGGTCATGCTAGGGGTCATCCATAGGGTGGGCGAGGTAACTTCCAGGGAGGCCGAGGAGACAGAGGGAATGGCGGCGCGGGTAAGGGTGCGGCGCAGCCGACTAGGGAGGTTGCCCAGATTGATGATCGGGCTCACTGCTATGTATTTCTAGGAAGGATCGAGGTTGAGACATCAGATGCAGTAATCGCAGGTACTATTCTCGTCTGTGATAAAATGGCTTCGGTGTTATTTGACCCAGGTTCTACATATTCTTATGTGTCTGTGGGTTTTCCATTCGGTCTGGACTTGGTATGTGATATCCTTGATTCCCCTATCCATGTTTCTACCCTGGTTGGAGAGTCGGTTGTGGTGACTCATGTTTATCATAACTGTTCTGTTATTTTTCTAGGGTTGCATACTTGGGTAGACTTGGTAATCCTGGATATGGTTGACTTTGAGGTGATTTTGGGCATGACCTGGTTATCCCCTTATCATGTCATGTTAAATTGTAACACCAAGACTGTGGCTCTAGAAATTCTGGGTAAGAAGAGGCTAGACTGGGAAGGTGTGTATAGGTCTAAGCCAGTCAGGATTATATCATTCGTTCGGGCTAAGAAGCTAGTGGGGAAAGGGTGTTTATCTTTTTTGGCTCATCTCCGCGATGGTAGTGTGGATTCCCCATCTATTTAGTTAGTTCTAGTTGTTTCAGAGTTTTGAGAAGTGTTTCCAGCGGATTTTCCTGGTATGCCTCCGAATAGGGATATTGACTTTTGTATTGACTTGGAGCCAGAACCTCGTCCCATTTACATTCCTCCATTTCGTATGGCTCCAGCAGAGTTAATGGAACTTAATACTCAGCTTCAGGAACTCCTAGATAAGGGATTTATCCATTCCAGTGCTTCGCCTTGAGGTGCTCCAATATTGTTTGTAAAGAAGAAAGATGGTAGTATGCGGATGTGCATAGATTACAGGCAGTTGAACAAGGTTACTATCCGAAATAAGTACCCTCTACCCCTTATTGATGATCTGTTTGACCAGCTACAGGGTGCATCGGTGTTTTTGAAAATTGACTTGATGTCAGGGTATCACCAGTTAAAAATTAGGCCTGAGGACATTTCTAAGACTGTTTTTCAGACTCGCTATGGGCATTACGAGTTCTTAGTAATGTCATTTAGTTTGAACAATACACCGACAACATTCATGAGTTTAATGAATGGGGTGTTTAAATCTTACTTAGATTCGTTTGTTATCATTTTCATTGATGATATTTTGATCTACTCCAAGAGTATGGAGGAGCATGCTGAACATCTCCGTATAGTGTTTGAAATTTTGAGGCGTCAAAAGCTTTATGCAAAGTTCACCAGGTGTGTGTTCTGGTTGACTTTCGTAGCATTCTTGGGGCATGTAGTGTCAGAAAAAGGGGTGATGGTAGATCCCCAGAATATAGAGGCAATCAAGAGTTGGGCCCAGCCTAGCTCTGTGACTAAGGTGAGGAGCTTTGTTGGGCTTGCAGGTTATTATCGGAGGTTTGTTAAGTATTTTGTCTCCATTTCTACTCGCTTGACAAGGCTGACATAGAAAGATGTATCGTTTGTGTGGTCCGACAAGTGCCAGGAGATATTCCAAAACCTCAAGACACTTCTGACCACGACTCCTATTTTGTCCTTGCCTATTGAAGGTAAAGACTTTATTGTTTACTGTGATGCTTCACATTCTGGTTTGGGTGCTATGTTGATGCAGGATAGGAATGTGATAGCCTATGCTTCTAGGCAGTTGAAGGTGCATGAGAGGAACTATCCTACTCATAATTTAGAGTTGGCAGCGGTGGTCTTTGCACTCAAGATTTGGAGACACTATCTCTATGGTGTCAAGTGCGAAGTGTTCATTGATCATTGCAGTCTGCAACATGTCTTCACTCAGAAGGATTTGCACCCGAGGCAGATGAGGTGTATGGAATTGTTGAAGGATGATGATGTGACTATTTAGTATCATCCATGTAAGGTTAAGTGGTGGCAGACACATTGAGCTGCAAAACAGCTAGCATGGGCAGTTTGGCTTGTTTAGGGGTGTCTAAATGACCACTGGCAAGGGAAATTCAGGCATTGGAGTCCAAGTTCATGCACTTGGGTATTTCAGAGCAAGGTGGGATCTTGGCCAGTGTTGAGGTCAAATCCACATTCATAGAGAAGATAAAGGCCAAACAGTTTTAGGATTCATAATTGAGCAGGCGTCGGGGAAAGGCAATATCCGAAGAGTCCAGGGATGCCACGTTGGACTGTGGCAGTGTGTTAAACTTTAGAGGAAGGATATGTGTTCCTAAAGTTGATGACATAATTTATAAAGTGTTGGCAGAGGCTCATGGTTCCCGGTATTCAGTTCATCCGGGTGTAACCAAGATGTACAGGAATTTGAGGCAACTTTATTGGTGGCCTGGTATGAAAAGGGACATACTTGATTTTGTGTCCAAGCATCAGAATTTCTAGTAGTTAAAGTATGAGCACCAGAGACCTGCAGGACTACTTCAGAGGATGCCCATTCCAGAGTTGAAGTGGGAGACAATAGCCATCGATTTCGTGGTGGGTCTCCCCAAGACCATAGGGAAGTATGATTCTATTTGGGTCATTGTTGATAGACTGACCAAGTTAGCTCACTTCATTCCAGTCAGGGTGGATTACAATTCGCAACAATTGGCTAAGGTCTACATGAAGGAGATTGTGAGATTACATGGAGTGCCACTATCCATCATTTCAGACAGGGGTACACAGTTTACTTCCAAGTTTTGGGGTAAGTTGCACGAAGATTTGGGCACTCAAGTCACCTTTAGTACAGTCTTCCATCCTCAAACTGATGGTCAGTCAGAGAGGAAGATTCAGGTATTGAAGGACATGCTGAGAGCATATGTGATTGACTTTGGCATAGGGACCAGTTTCTACCATTGTGTGAGTTCTCATAAAACAATAGCTACCACTCCAGTATTGACATAGCACCATTCGAGGCTCTGTAAGGGAGGAGTTGTAGGTCACAGATTAGGTGGTTTGAGGAAGGCGATGTGAAATATTTCAGCGTAGACTTGGTAAGGGAAGCGTAAGAAAAGGTAAGAGGTATTCAGGCCAAGGTACTAGATTCCCAAAGCAGGCAGAAGGAATATGCAGATCGCAAGGTCCGGGAAATGGAATTTCAGGTTGGTGAACAAGTGTGGCTGAAAGTGTCACCAATGAAGGGATTCATGCATTTCTGTAAGAGGGGCAAGCTTAGCCCCTAGTTCATCGGTCCGTTTGAGGTTCTCAAAATTGTGGGGCCAGTGGCTTACAAATTAGCACTGCCACCTAGTTTGTCGGGTGTCCATTCGATATTCCATGTATTCATGCTTAAGCAATACCATGGTGATGGAGACTACATCATCAAGTGGGATGAGGTGTTACTTAATAAGTATCTTCGCTATAAAGAGGAGCTGGTTCTGATTCTTGATCGGGATATCCGAAAATTAAGGACAAAAGTGATCAGTATGGTAAAGGTTCAATGGAAGCATCATCCTATTGAGGAAGTCACTTGGGAACCCGAGAGGGACATGCGGGACAAGTACCCTCACTTGTTTGAGGATACAAGTAATACTCTTTCCTTCTTTATCTTTTTGTATTTTTTGGTTGATCATTCGGGGATGAACGATGGGTAAATTGGTATTTGTTATAATGACCGAGCCTATTGTTATGGGTAAACTTTTTCGTGCCATGTTTTAGAATTATAAAACTCCAGGTTTGGGAGTTTGAAATTCTAGGCTAGGCTAGCCTCGACCAGATTTTGAGCGAGGTATATTCTAGGGAAATCCGGATGAGGATTGGGTTAGATGTCTTGATTTGAGCTATTTTTTCACGTAGCCAAGACATAAAGGAGTCTGGGGGACTTATTGGAATCGAATTTGGGTAAGTAGAACTCCCAGAATCGAGGTTGACGTGAAAAGGTTATTTCGGAACGTCGAGAAAATAAGTGTTGTAAAATGGACTACTTTTGGAGATTTTATGACTTTCTGTTCCATGTCAACCACTATAGCGGTTGAAACTCTTCCATAGCGACCTCCGTTGTAGCAGAGAAATTACCGTTATAGCAAAAGTCAATGTCGGTCAGCCTTCGCCATAGCGGATGACTCCGCTATGGTGGTACCACTATATCAGAGCGAATCGCTATAGTGGAGCATGATGGGATTTAATGCAGAAACTTTCCCAAAAATATTCAATTTTCATAAGTTCATTTGGGAAAAGGGCTAGGGTGATCAGGTATTTTTCCTCCATTCTTCATCATTTTTCTTCCCTAAGGTAAGGTTTCTACTCCCCGAACTCTGTGATACTTTTCCTATGCAGTAGAATTACTAGGAGTGGACTTGGGGAAGGGTTTGGAATGACTTAGAGAGGGTAGAATCCAGGAAAAAAGAGGGATTCTATGTGTAAAAGTTCTTGGGTGTTGCTAAATTTACTGTTTCATGATCATGTAACCTTAATTTCCTAATTTAATCCATAAAAATGTATAATTAGGTGAATTAATGGAGGGAAGCCCAGGAAAAGGGGCGGAATGATCATGGGTTGCCTGGGGTTTAGGATTATACGTAATCCAGGGGAAATTTAGGTCGTAAAGATTAATTTTTGGTTATTGTGTGTTGTTTTAGACCAAGAACTGGCAAGAACTTCGGGAAATGGGAAAGCTCAAGTTGTGTAGAGCTTTGGATCATTTCGAGGTAGGTGATGGTTGCTACCTATATGTTGTGTGTGTTTAAGCACTCTTATCTAAGTATTTGTATAAAATTTATTGCTTAGGGAATGATTAGAAGTGTCTAATAGTCCTATTAGCAGTCTGGTAAATTGATCATTGTATTGTGCTTGTTGGTTTTACAAGTTGATTGTTCATTTTTGTGACTGTGGATTGTTTGACTTTGGTTGGCTCGGGTACCATGCCTGGTATGGGATAATACTAATGGTTGGCTCGGGTACCACGCTTGGTACGAAATCTACTAATGGTTGGCTCGGGTACTACGCCTGGTATGGTATAATACTAACGATTGGCTCGGGTACCACACCTGGTATGGGTTTACTTTATTATGTTATTGCATCTTTATTTAATGGTTCCTTGAGTGGACCGGGTTGTGAACTTGAATTGTGGTTGTGTATTTTGGTTCTTGAGAGGTCGGGTTGTCACATTGCTTTAGGAGTGGGTCTTGGTGTAGATCAGGTTGTTTGTCTGATACTTAGGTGTTGTCTAAGGAGATCCAGGGTGGGTCCGGGATATGTAGAAGAATATGACTGTTTGTGTTGTGTATTATTGATCATAATTTTGAAGTTATTTACATGTGGGACAAGTTAGGTAGAGACTTGTAGTCTAGGAATACATGTTGACTTCCCTATGTATTTTATGTACTCTTACTTGATATCTGTACTTTTTCATACACTGTTTTAATTAGAACTGGCTGATGATCCTACCAGTACACGGTAGTTATGTACTGATACTGCACTTGCTTATCTTTTTTTGAGTATCAGAAATCTTCCTGCGGTTGACGCACGACCTCACTTGTAGGCCAGACACTTCAAGATATCAAGGGTGAGCTATTCGATCGAGCTGCCTTGGTTTATTTCTTATTGGTTGTAGCCCATTTGTTTCGGGCTTAGACTATTTCTTTTGTTTTTGGGTTTCATCCTGTACTCTAGTTTGATAGATGTTTTCGGTACGATGACATTCAGATTCTAGGGAGGGATTTCCGCAATTTATTTTATTTACTTATAAAGTTGGTTTAATTCAGGATTGAATCTTAGTTTACTTTCTACATTGGTTTTAAGCTGTTAGTCTAGGCTAAGAGTTGGACTCTAATGATTCGCTCATCCGGGGGTTGGGTGGGTGCTACTCACGACGTTCGGGGTCGTGACAGGTTTACTCTTGAAATTAATAGACTTTGATGCTCTAATGGACTTGTAACACCCCAGAACTTCCAAGCCGAGACTTAGCTCAGAAAAACCAGAAGAAATAAATTTTTTCAACTATCAGCAGAACCACGAGTCACTTCCATGAGCCGTGGAACAGTCCACAAGTCATGGACTGGACTCATGGAACAAAGATCAGAGGATTGCTTCTCTGAAGTTCATCCCACGAATTGAGTCAACGGACTGTAGAAGTTTCCACGGACCATAGAACTCTTCCGTGGTATCCTCCTAGCAGATGACTCCCGGGAACCACGATTGAGTTTCACGACCTGTGGAAGTTTCCACGAGTCGTGAGCCCAACTCGTGGAACCAATTTCACTAGCCATCACTAAGTCCTCAGGAACCATGAGTGGGTTCCACGACCCGTGGAGGTTTACGTGAGTCATGAACCCAACCCGTGGAACAAATCTTCAGAGACCTAAGAATTCATCTCAGGAACCACAAGTGGGATTCCATGACCCCATGGAAAGTTCCATGAGTTGTGAACCCAACCCGTGGAGTTCATTCCAGTAGCTCAACTTTCAGGACCAGGAAACCACGACAGGGTTCCACGAGTCGTAGAACCAAGTCATGATCCCTGAATCGCGAATTTCAATAGTTTTTCTAATTATTTTCTAGGGGCATTCCTGACTCTTTCTTTCTATTTTAAGGCCTAAGCTACGTCGTTTTACGTCATCTAAGCCTAATTAACTAGTCAAAAACTACCAAACACTTTTATTCTCTTAAAAACCATCAGACTTAAAAAAGAAAATAAGATAAAGAAGTGATAGTTTCCTCTCAAGAACAAGTAGAGGCCTTCATCAAGTTTAGACCCAAGCATCCAAGGATTTATCTGTAGTTTTCTTCACCAGGTATGTAGATTTCACAAGTGGGTTCCTTTCATCCACTAGGTCCCTAGAAATCAGCCAATTTCTTCAGTTCTCCATGATTGATTAGACATAGGGTTTATAAACCTTAGAGTTTTTTCTTGCTATTCAGATGCTATAATTTATATGATACTTAGTTCATGTTTCATGGAGAATTACTACAGTTCATGTATAGAATTCAGAACCCTATCCTGTGATAATTTTCATTACTTCATAAATTATGCTTGCTAGGTAGATCAGTCAAATAATCATGTTTCACAATTTAAATGCCATATCCTCCGGTATGTTTATGTGCATTCTCAGATTATATCAGTATTTTGATCTATCCAGTGTTACAGTTGCATATTATCTTACATTCAATTGGGAGTAGACTTAGTACCAAGCGAACGAGGGGATGAAGGCTTAGCTGTCAGTTTAGGCTAAGACATTTAGTAGCAGTCCCCAAGTCACAAAACTACGGCGCCATCGTATGTATTAAAGGAGTCAGCTGTCAGACTAGGCTGCACATCCTTTTCCCTTGAGGACATAAGTATTGGATCCACGTCAGACTTGTTTATACCCTTGGCAAGTTATGAACACCCTTCCATCCAGGGTTACAAGTTGGCCCCATAGTCAGCTCAACATGGGGAATGTCGGTTAATAGTATCTCCCACAGTCAGATTAATATTGCATTGACCATGTGCTCATTATTTATTTCAGTATTCAGTCCAACATGTTATATTCATGATTCGTATTTGGTCATTGCATACACTCAAGATTCCAGTCATATGCCAGCATATTTAATTCTATGTTCAGTTCTATATTGTTCAGTTCAGTACATATCCTGCATGCTCAGTACATTCAAAGTACTGACGCATACTTTTTTCCTACATCATTTCATGATGTAGGTTCAGGCTCTCAACATCTAGACCGCGCTTAGTTCAATTTCCAAGTCGTATTCAGAAGCCTTAGTGGTGAGTCTTCATAGCTCGAGGACGATAGACGTATTTTATTTTCAGTCGTTATCTTCTCAGTTTCAGTATAGTTAGAGTTAGCTGGGGGCATATCCCATCAACTCATATCAATTAGAGGCTTTCCGACATAGACTAGATTTCAGTAGTTGTTAGTATTATTTTCAGTCAGCACTATACTATTTATTTATTTCATATATTCAGATATTTGGGTTCTTTCCCGTTCCAGTAATTAAATTATTTTTAGCTTCTGCACAGTGCATATTTTTAAAAATTGAACTTGTATAGATATGCCATGCCATGGGTTAGCTTGGGGTCACTTGTGAAACTAAGCACCATATTTCATCTAGAGGTAGCCTCGGGGCGTGATAATATTGGTATCAGAGCATCAGGTTTAAGGGTCCTAGGGTGTCTTAAAGCTACGTCTAGTAGAGCCTTCTTCATGGGTGTGAAGTGCGCCACACTTATAAGGGAGGAGCTATGAGATGTCATTAGGAACAACTTTCCTTCTTTCTTTTCCAGTTCGTGCTATAGAGTATAAACTCTATTTAATTTACTTCTATTCTAACTCATGCTCTTGGCATTTCAGAAAAATTCCTCCTAAAAGAGCTAACGCTAGGAATCAGCCAGCCCCAGTAGCTCCAACTGACCCTCTGAATGAGCAAGTTACACATGCTGAATCCAGGGATGCCTTCTAGGTGCTTGCCTAGGACATGACCACCCAGGTCAATCAGCAGGCTGCGACACCAGCTCCATCTCAGGTTAACACTGTTGCAGCCAGGATCTGGGATTTCACATGGATGAAACCTCCAGAGTTTCATGGGTACAAGTCAGAAGAGGATCCCTAAGAGTTTTTAGATGATATTCTGAAGGTGACAGACATTATGGGTGTCGCTCCAGTCGAGGGTGCAGATTTGGCCGCCTATCAGTTAAAGGGAGTGGCCTACACTTGGTACCAGCAATGGAAAGAATCCCGTTATGCCAATGCAGGACCAGTGACTTGGAATCTTTTCAAGTAAACTTTTCTGGATTGATTCTTCCCACTAGAGCTCAAAGAGGACAAGGTCCAAGAATTCATCAATCTGAAGCAGAATGGCATGAGCGTAAAGGACTATGCTCTCAAGTTCACTCAGCTATCCAAGTATGCTCCAACGATAGTAGCTGACTCCAGAGCTCGTATGAGAAAGTTTGTATCTGGTGTGTTGAATGATATAGTCAAGGAGTGCAAGACTGCTATGCTGATTAAGGAGATGGACTTCTCTAGATTGGTTAGTTATGCCCAGTAGATCAAGGAGGAGATACTAAGAGTGCTAGGAAAGGTGACTTTAGCTACTCTCACCAGAGGTTAGAGAGTGGCAACCGCTCTCAGTTCCGTCCGAAGAATTTAGCTCCAGCTCCATCATCTGTTAGTGCCCTAGTGCCTAAGTTCAAGAAGGATCAATAGGATAGAGTGTCTGTCTCTAAGTCCCAAGGTACAGTTACTAGTGGATGCACAAATTCAGTGTGTAAGAAGTATGGTAGAAACCACCAAGGTGAGTGCATGGCAGGTAGTGGAAATTGCTTTGGGTGTGGTAAGCCAGGCCACATGATGAGGGATTGTCCAACGGCTTCTCATATGGGTAAAGATGTCCGCACACAGACTCATACTGGTTCTACAGCAGCTCTAGTCAGTCTCCCCACTCACCAGGGTGCCTCATCTGGAACAGGTAGTGGGCAGCGACATAATAGGTTATATGCTCTTCAGGCTCGGCAGGACTAGGAGGATTATCCTGATGTGGTCACGGGTATGTTGCGAGTCTTTAATACTAATGTCTATGCATTATTAGATCTAGGGGATAAACTTTCCTTTATAACTCCATATATAGTAGTGGACTTCAGTGTCCATCCATAAATCCTCCCAGAACCCTTCTCAGTCTCTACTCTAGTTTGTGACCCAGCTATAGCAAGACGGGTATACAGAAATTGCCCTGTCACAGCTTACCAGAAAGTTACCTCAACAGATCTTATAGAGATAGAAATGGTAGATTTTGACATCATTCTAGGCATGGATTGGTTACATTCCTGTTATGCCTCAGTCAATTGTAGAGCTAGGATCATTCAGTTTCAGTTTCCTAACAAGCCAGTCTTAGAATGGAAGGGTAGTAACTCAGTGCCGGTAGGTCATTTCATCTCCTACCTTAAGGACAAAAAAATAATTTCCAAAGGGTATATCTATCATCTTGTTTGGGTTAAGGATTCAAACTCCGAGACCCCAACTCTTGAGTCAGTCCCAGTGGTGAATGATTTCCTAGAAGTATTTCCAGAAGATCTTCCTAGAGTCTCTCCCGAGCGGGAAATTGACTTTGGAATAGATCTCCTTCCAGATACCCAGCCTATCTCGATTCCTCCTTACAGAATGGCTCCAGCTGAGCTTAAGAAATTGAAAGAATAGCTGAAAGACCTACTAGATAAGGGCTTCATCAGACCCAGCATCTCTCCATGGGGTGCTCCAGTGTTGTTCGTGCATAAGAAAGACGGTTCTCTCAGGATGTGCATTGGCTACCGTTAGTTGAACAAAGTCACAATCAAGAATAGATATCCCATCCCTAGGATTGATGAATTGTTCAACCAGCTTCAGGGCGCTAGTTGCTTTTCTAAGATAGACCTCAGATCCGACTATCATCAGCTCAGAGTTAGAGGTAGTGACATCCCAAAGATAGCCTTCAGGACTCGGTATGGTCACTATGAATTTGTAGATGTCTTTTGGACTAACCAATGCTCCTGCAGCTTTCATGGATTTAATGAACAGAGTGTTCAAGCAGTATTTGGACTTGTTCGTTATCGTCTTTATTGATGATATCCTTATTTATTCTCGGAATGAGAAGGAGCATGCGACTCATCTGAGGGTCATTCTACAGACTCTCAAGGACCACCAGTTATTTGCCAAGTTCAATAAGTGTGAGTTCATGTTAAAACCAGTCACTTTAATTAGTCATGTGGTGTCTAGTTAAGGCATCCGAGTTAATTCTCAGAAGATTGAGGCAGTAAAGGACTGGCCCAGGCCTACTTCTCTGACAGACATCAGAAGTTTCTTGGATTTGGCTGGTTATTACAGGAGGTTCATAGAAGGATTTACGTCCATAGCTGCCCCATTGACCAAGTTGACGCAGAAAAAGGTCAAGTTCAAGTGGTCAGATGAGTGTGAGAAAAGTTTCTTAGAACTGAAGACCACGTTGACTACAACTCCTGTCTTGACTCTACTAGAGGGTTCAGATAGTTATGTGGTTTATTGCGATGCATCTAGGGTCGGCCTAGGTTATGTTTTGATGAAATAGGGTAAGGTCATTGATCATGCTTCTAGACAGCTTAAGGTCCATGAGAAGAACTACCCGACTCATGACCTAGAGCTTACAGCAGTTGTGTTTGCCCTAAATATTTGGAAGCACTACTTGTATGGTGTTCATGTTGATGTGTTCACAGATCATAAGATCCTCCAATATGTGTTCACCCAGAAAGAGTTGAGTCTTCATCAGAGGAGATGGATGGAGTTCCTCAAAGATTATGATATGAATGTGCTCTACCACCCGGGTAAGGCCAACATAGTGGCTGATTCTCTCAGCAGACTGTCCATGGGTAGTGTGTCACATGTTGAGGACGAGAAGAGAGAATTAGCCAGAGATGTTCATCAGCTTGCTCGCTTAGGATTTTGCCTTATGGACACGTCAGATGGTGGTGTGATAGTCCAAAATGGATAAGAATCTTATTTGGTGGTAAAGGTTAAGCAGAAACAAGATAGTGACCCTATATTGCTTCAGTTGAAGCGTGTAGTTCATCAACAGAGACTGGAGGTTTTCTCCCAAGGGGGAGATGGTGTGCTTTGTTATCAGTGTTGCTTATGTGTTCCTAAGGTGGGTGAGTTGAGGTAGCAGATCCTTACAGAAGCCGATAATTCTAGATAATCCATTCATATGGGTTCCACTAAGATGTACCATGATCTACAAGAAGTCTATTGGTGGAACAGCATGAAGAGGGACATCACAAATTTTGTTGCTAGGTGTCCCAACTGTCAGCAGGTCAAAGTAGAACATCAAAAACCAAAAGGTGTGACTCAGCAGATTAGCATTCCTACTTGGAAGTGGGAAGTGGTCAATATGGATTTCATTACGGGTTTACCACTTACTCGCAGACAGCATGACTCCATTTGGGTGATAGTGGATAGAGTCACTAAGTTAGCTCACTTATTAGCAATCAAGACTACGGATTCAACAAATGATTATTCCAGACTCTACATCAACAAGATATTCATGCTGCATAGGGTTCCCTTGTCTATCATCTCAGATAGGGGTTCGCAGTTCACATCTCATTTCTAGAAGTCTTTTCAGAAAGGTCTTGGTACTCAGGGGAATATTAGCACAGCAATTCATCCATAGACGGATGGTCAGGCAGAGCGTACCATTCAGACCTTAGAGTACATGTTGAGAGCTTGCATAATTGATTTCAAGGGTAGTTGGGATGATCACCTACCTTTCATAAAGTTTGCCTACAATAACAGTTTTCACTCCAGTATTCAGATGGACCCGTATGAGGCACTTTATGGGCGTAGATGTAGATCACTAGTTGGTTGGTTCGAAGTAGGTGAAGCAGCCTTGATCAGGCCAGATTTGGTTCATGAGGTGATGGAGAAAGTTCAGCTCATTAGAGAGAGATTGAAAATAGCTCAGAGTTGTCAGAAGTCCTATGGAGATATGAGGTGAAGGGACTTAGAGTTTGAAATTGATGATTGGGTTTTCCTGAAAGTGTCACCTATGAAGGGGGTGATAAGATTCAGCAAGAAGGAGAAGCTCAGTCCCAGGTATATAGGTCCTTACAGAATCCTGAAAAGGGTTGGTAATGTGGCTTATGAGCTAGAGTTGCCAGCAGAACTAGCAGCGGTTCATCCAGTCTTTCACATTTCCTTATTGAAGAAGTGTGTAGGTGATCCGGCATCGATAGTCCCTTTAGAGAGTGTAGCTGTGAAGGATAGCCTCACCTATGAGGAGGTTCCAGTTGAGATTCTAGACCGTCAGGTTCATAGGCTGAGAAATAAGGAAGTCGCTTCAGTGAAGATAATGTGGAGGAACCAGTCCGTTGAGGGGGCTGCTTGGGAAGCAGAAGCAGCCATGATGGCCAAGTACCCTCACCTCTTTCCTTCTGATTCAGTTTCATCTTGAGGTAATAGTTCCTCTCCAATCTCTTAGTTTACACTTGTGTAATTCAATCTCAGTACCTTGTTCCATCAGTTAGCCTTCCATTTCAGCAGAATTTCATGTTCATGGAACTCAGTTCAGTTAGATATCAGTTTCTAGTACCTAATTAGCAGGGATTGCAGCTCTTTTCCCTCCAAACTCAGCTTGTTTAGTCTTTATTCGAGTAGGAATGATCCCAAGGGGGAGATATTGTAACACCCCAGCACTTCCAAGCCCAGACTTAGCTCAGAAAAACCAGAAGAAATAAAAAAATTCAACTGTCAGCAGAACCACAAGTCACTTCCATGAGCTGTGGAACAGTCCAGGAGTCGTGGAATAGACTCGTGGAACAAAGATCAGAGGACTGCTCCTCTGAAGTTCATCCCACGATTTAAGTCAATGGACCGTAGAAGTTTCCACACACCGTAGAACTCGTCCATGGAATCCTCCTAGTAGATGACTCATAAGAACCACGATTGAGTTTCACGACCCGTGGAAGTTTCCATGAGTCATGAGCCCAACTCATGGAACCAATTACAGTAGCCACCACTAAGTCCTCAGGAACCACGAGTGGGTTCCACGACCCATGGAAGTTTACGCGAGTCATGAACCCAACGTATGGAACTAATCTTCAGAGACCAAAGAATTCAGCTCAGGAACCACGAGTGGGATTCCTCGACCCATTGAAAGTTCCACGAGTCATGAACGCAACTCGTGGAGTTCATTCCAGTAGCTCAACTTTCAGGACCAGGAAACCACGACAGGGTTCCATGACCCGTGGAAATTTCCATGAGCCGTAGAACCAAGTCGTGATCCCTGAGTCATGAATTTTAGCATTTTTCTAATTATTTTTTTCCAGGGGCATTCCAGACTTTTCCTTTCTCTTTTAAGGAATAAGCTACATCATTTTACATAGTCTAAGACTAATTAACCAGTAAAAAACTACCAAACACTTTCATTCTCCTCAAAACCATCAGACTTAGAAAGAAAAAAAGAGAAAGAATCGATAGTTTCCTCTCAAGAACAAGCAAAGGCCTTCATCAAGTTTACCCCCAAGCATCCAAGAATTTCTTCGTAGTTTTCTTCACCAGGTATGTGGGATTTCACTAGTGGGTTCCTTTCACCCATTAGGTCCCTAGAACTCAGTCAGTTCCTTCAATTCTCCATGATAGATTAGACCTGGGGTTTATAAACCTTAGAGTTTTTCCATACTATTCAAATGCTATAATTTATGTGATGCTTAGTTCATGTTTCTTGGATAATTACTACAGTTCATGTATAGAATTCAGAACCCTAGCCTGTGATAATTTTCAGTACTTCATAAATTATGCTTGCTAGGTAGATCAGTCAAATAATCATGTTTCAGAATTTAAATGCCATATCCTCCAGTATGTTTATGTGCATTCTCAGATTATATCAGTATTTTGAGCTATCCAATGTTACGGTTTCATGTTAGCTTACATTCAGTTGGGAGTAGACTTAGTACCAAGAGGACGAGGGGATGAAGGCTTAACTGTCAGGTTAGGCTAAGACCTTTAGTAGAAGTCCCCAAGTCAAAGAACTACGGTGCCACCGTAGGTATTAAAGGAGTCAGCTGTCAGACTAGGTTGCACATCCTTGTCCCTTGAGGACATCAACAGTGGATCCACGTCAGACTTGTTTGTATCCTTGGCAAGGTATGAACACCCTTCCATCCAGGGTTACAGGTTGGCCCCATAGTCCGTCCAACTTGGGGAATGTTGGTTAATAGTATATACCACAGTCAGATTCATATTACATTGACCATGTGCTCAGTATTTATTTCAGTATTTAGTCCAGCATGTTATATTCATGATTTGTATTTGGTCGTTGCATACAGTCCATATTTAAGTCATATGCCAGCATATCTATTTCTATGTTCAGTTCTATATTGTCCAGTTCAGTACATATCCTGCATGCTCAGTACATTCAAAGTACTGACACATACTTTTGTGCTACATCATTTCATAATGTAGGTTGAGGCACTCAGCATCTAGACCGCGCTTAGTTTGACTTCCAGATAATATTCAGCAGCCTCAGTGGTGATTTCTCATAGATCAGGGATGATAGACATGCTTTATTTTCAGTCATTATCTTCTCAGTTTTAGTCTAGTTAGAGTTAGCTAGGGGCATGTCCCAGTAACTCATATCAGTTAGAGGTTTTCAGACATAGACTAGATTTCAGTAGTTGTTAGTGTTGTTTTCAGCCAGCACTATACTATTTATATATTTCATATATTCAGATATTTGGGTTCTTTCCTGTTCCAGTTATTAAATTATTTTTAGCTTCTGCATAGTGCATGTTTTTAAAAATTGAACTTGTATAGATATGCTATGCCATGGGTTAGCTTGGGGTCACTTGTGACACTAAGCACCATGTTGCATCCAGGGGGTAGCCTCAGGGCATGACATGACTCCTCTCAAGTCCTTGTACAGTTTCATAACCTTTTGGATGACTCAACCTGACAGGATTTATCATAAGGAGTCTGAGCTTAGTACTTCTATCACCTCGAAAATAAGGCGTAGCCAGCAGAGTTAGTGTAGAGTGGGAATCTGGATAAGTTTCTTATAGACAACACTTTTGCATGATATAGAGTCTGAAATAATGGGATATATTTCCTAAATTCACTATAGCCTCCTGATTATAAGTGTGGTGCACAACACACCCATAAGCAAGAGTCTACTGGACACGGCTTTATAGATACCCTGGGACCATGAGTTGTGCTCTGATACCAAGTTTATCACAACTCGAGACTAGGCCCCGAATGTAACGATTAACCATGACCAAAGATGCCTGAGTGAACCCCTTAGCATACATCATACGCACAAGTATTAAAGATTAGCGGAAACATGCCCATTTTAAAATAAATCTAGGAGCAATAAGATGGTCAACTATTGTCTTACTAATACCAGTCCACAAAGCGTCTAATATCAAGAATAACTCCTAAGTCGGGACATGGCCCTGATGATACCATAAAACTAAATAGAGTTCTCAAAACAACTAATAAAGAGAAAACATAGGCCTTTCGGAGGTATGGAGGGCTCACCACTTGCTTATCGGAATTCCAAAGATCCTAGTGCTGCATAGAAAAGCGAGGAAAGGTCTTTGAACCTGCATCATGAAAAGATGCAGTGTCCGATGATGGTCAGTACGGCGAGTACTGGTATGCAACCCTGGGGAAGGGATATCACAGTTTATAAAGAAATTCAAAAAAATATAACATAGATCATAAACATAGAAGATGGGGCCATTTCAAAATCACAATTATGACATTTACATGAATATATTACTTCTGGACTAGATGGTATCACCAACATTTATTTCACCATGGGCTATGTGGGTCTGATCACAACTCGATCGGCAAAGCTTCCAATCCATGTTTGCCGCAAGGATCGGAGTGTTATATTATAATCACCTCATAACTGCATACAACTGAACAAGTCAAGCATACAGTAAAGAGCCCCGTTCGACTCAGAGGGAAGAGCCCCGTTCAACTCATACCCGTGTCAGCAAAACATGATTTTAGGTGTTGAGCCCCGTTCGACTCATACCTTCTCAGTTAACCATCTAATCCTCTTAATCCCATATTTTAACATTTCAAACATTTAACAAAATCATTCATTTTTGGGACCCTTAACATTCTTAAGGCATACGTAGGTTGGTAACGTCATACCAAGACTTGCAAGTCGTACTTATCATATTATGTCTTCATCATTTACACATCAATAGTTTTGTAGTTAAGGATCTTAAACTCATTTAACATATAAGTCCCTCAAGGTTATAATCCCATTAATTTTCAAATGACCATTTCAAGAACCAAGGGAGTTAAGAAGATCCTTCTTTTTCCGTCAAGATTCGATTTCTTAGATAGTAATACAATTTTCGTAGTAAACGTGTCTTAAAGCTTCAAACCTACCCCAATTTCAACAATCCATAATTAATGTCATGCTTCAAGCCATAACTTTAAAATAATAATTAGATACGGATGATTTCATAGAAAAATATTTAAAAGTTTCAAGCATTCTCTTTCTTTCGGAACCCTTCAACCTTTTTTATACAATACTAGCATAGATTTCGTAGTAAATAGGAGAAAACACAATCCTTACGAGTATAGTTGAAAGGGGAGCGTTCAACATATCTTTTGATGAAGAAATCTTACGAAATGCTTGAGTTTTGCCTTAGAACCTTGAACCCTAAGCGTTCTTGTTTCTTGGAACTTTGGGGAGGAGAGGAGAGAACTTATGTTGATAGTTGTGAAATCTGAGCGTATTAGGCTATAGGAAAGGTTAAAAGTCATGGGTTGGGGTTAGGGATTATTGAAAGGAAAAAAACACCCTCTTAAGAACGTGAAAAAAAGAAAAAGAAACGTAAGTTTTTTTGCTGGAAATAGGTCGGGCGTTGGGCACCATCAATGCGCCAGTTGCAGCGTTCTGAAGTTTTTTGTCTGGTGTGGGGAGCCACCATCGCTCCATAGTGATACTTTCTTGATAAAACGCTCATAACTTTTTACTCCGAACTCGGATTGACAAGCAGTTGGTGGCGTTGGAAAGAAGACTCGAAAACCTTTAATTTGGCGGTTTGTGGGCGATGTAACTATTTGTATAATGGGAGGAACCGACCATAGTTAAATGCTTCTACATTTAAATAAATTTTTTTGCTGGAAATAGGTCGGGCGCGGGGCACCATCAATGCGCCAGTTGCAGCGTTCTGAAGTTTTGTGTCTTGTGTGGGGTGCCATCATCGCTCCATAGTGATACTTTCTTGATAAAATGCTCATAACCTTTTACTCAAGACTCGGATTGATGTGTGGTCAGCAGCGTTGAAAAGAAGACTCAAAAATCTTTGATTTGGCGGGTTGTGGGCTACATAACTCTTCATATAATGAGAGAAATGATCGATTGAAGTTGACCTTATTAGAAAGTTATACGAAAACTTAGTCGGTAGAGAAGCTTCCAACTTGACTTGTGATAGAGGTTCCTTAAGACCTTAATTCACATCCATAGCACTTCTCACACGCACGAATTGATATTAACATCAAGGAACAATAGGATTCATTGGGTTCGGACACCACTACATGCTTAGAACGGTTCCAAATCTTAGCCCGAAAAAGTTGGGTGTTATAATATCTCCCCCTTGGGATCATTCGTCCTAGAATGATGGGTAGGGGCTTATTGAAGCCATCAAGTAAGGAAGTAAAGGCTATAAATTCACATCAAGAATTCTCTTTTAAACAAAAAAAATAGAGAGACATCAAGAGGCGGTCTATGACAACATCAAGCAAATCATGTGAGTAGGAATCGCGAGACATAAGAGACTCGACATAGATATGATCTAGGAAATAAGTTTTATGGAACATGACTATACTAATGTGAGGCCTGAAAATTTAGAAATCATAAGCATGAATTGAGATCAATACATGACATAAAATAAGATTTTTGCTGGACGTATGAATAGAAGTATCCCCACCTTAAATGATATGGATAATAGCCCTTAGATTTAGCAATACCTTACAACTATATAACCTCCTATGAATGCGACACATCACAATCGTAAGGAGTCTGAGATTTGTACTTCTATCACCTCGAAGGTAAGACATAGTCAGCAGAGTTAGAGCAGAGTAGGAATCTAGATAAGTTTCTTATGGATAATATTTTCGCACAATCTGGAGTATGAAAGAATGAGAAATATTTCCTAAATACCCTGTAGCCTCCTGATTATAAGTGTGGTACACAACACACCCATAAGCAGAACTCTACTGGCCACAGCTTCGTAGACACCCTGGGACCATGAACTGTGCCCTGATAACAAGTTTGTCACACCCCGAGACCAGACCCCAGATGTAACAGGCAAAACAGACCAATGAAGTCCCAAGAAGACCACTTAGCATAACATCATAAGCATATTCAATAAAGCATTTGCGAAAGAAAGACCCATTTGAGAACATCATTTAAAACATAGTTAAAAACTAACCAAGTGTTGGGAATAAAACATTTAAACAACATCTACATAGGTCCACGAACCCTCTAACATAAGAATAAAATATTTATGCTGGTACATGACCCCGACAATATCATAAAACTGAAAATCAGAGTCAACGTAAATATGTAAGTTGCCTTCCGAAAGATGGAAAGCTCACCACTTGCTGACATTGTTCTGAACGATCCTAATGTTGCACAGTACCATGAAAAGTGCCTTGAACCTACATCATGAAATGATGTAGCATCTGAGGAAGGTCAGTATGATGAATACTGGCATGCAACCTAGGGGAAGGGACATAATAGTTTATAAAGAAAGTCATACAATATAACATAGATCATGAACATAGAATATGGGGTAATTTCAAATCACAAAATAATATTTATATGGATATATTACTTCTGGACTAGATGGTATCACCGATATTTAGTTCCCACGGGCTATATGGGTCCGACCATCGCTTGATCGGTTGAGCCTCCAATCCAAGTTGGCTGCAAGGATCGGAACATCATATCATAATCACCGCATATCTGCATGCAGCTGAAGAAATCAAGCGTACAGTAGGGAGACCTGGTCGACTTAGAGGGAAGAGCCTCATTCGACTCATACACGTGTAGAAAAAACACGGTTTGAGGTGTGAAGCCCCGTCTGACTCACACCCTCTTGGCTAACAATCTAATCCTCTTAAGCCCATATTTTAAAATTTCAAACATTTAACAAAACATTCATTTGGGACTCTTAACATTTTTAAGGCATTTATAATTTTGGTATCGTCATACCAAGACTTGCAAGCCATACATACCATGCCATAAATATTTCATAAATTCATACATCATTAGTCCCATCACTTAAAGGATTTAAACACATTTACCGAATCCCTCAAAGGTTGAAGATTTCATAATTTATAAACCATACTTTAAAAATCGAGGGATGTAGAAATCCTTTTTTTCCATCAAAAGCCAAGATTTAAATAGTAAAACAATTCACAAAAGAATCATGACTTTAGATTTGCCCCAAAATCTTTTAATAATAATAGGGTTACGTATTTCAAGCGATAATTCTCCATTCTCAAGTGTAATCGATAACAAAGGAAGAATTTCATAAAAGGAGTTCATAAGTTTAAGTAAGTTCTTCTTCCAAAAATCATTCAACAAAATTCATACTCAAACTTGTACGAAATTACTTTCATAGTTAGAAAATCATTTACTAGTAGACTTAGTTAAAACAGGATTGTTCAACATACTTTTTTGACGGAAGAAGATTCGAAAATTATTTGAAATTGACCCTTGAGGCTTGAACCCTAGGTGTTCTTGATTCTTGACTTGGAGAGGATGAGAGGAGAGAAAAGTAGTGCATGATTTTGATGAATGGGACGTTCTAAGGACTTAGGAACGTTTAAGAATAGTTGGGGTACGGTTTTGGGTAAGGAAAGGACCAAAAGACCCTTAAAAATGCATAAGAAATCAAAAAGGGAATCGCCGGAGGCCATCTCCATGACACGATTCCTATCGCAGAGACTGAACTCCGTGCCACACTGCTTATCCCGGAGGCTAGGCTCCATGACATGGTCTCATCGCGGACCTCCACTGGTCCGTCTAGTAAAATGGGCATAACTTTTTACGGGACTTGGATCGATGCGCGGTCGGCAGCGTTGGAAAGAAAAGTCAAAAAACATTAATTTGGCGGGTAATGCGCTACGTAACTCTTCATATAATGGGAGAAATGATCATTTGAAGTTGACCGTATTAGAAAGTTATACGAAAACTTAGTCAGTAGAGAAGCTTCCAACTTGACTTGTGCTAGAGGTTCCTTAAGACCTTAATTCACATCCATAGCACTTCTCAAATGCACAAATTGATATTAAGATCAAGGAACAATAGGATTCATTGGGTCCGGACACCACTACATGCTTAGAACGGTTCCAAATCTTAGCCCGAAAAAGTTGGGGTGTTAACATTTTTTTTGGTATGGTTATGTTTAAATTCTTCTCGGAATGAGTCTGAACTTGTGATGTGTATTTTGAGAAGTACTCTGTTTGTTTCTCCATTTATGTCGTTGGGTGTTTTTGTGATAAGTTTGTTTTAAAAATTGCAGTAATATTCTTATCATAATTCCTTTACAAACTTTAATTGTTTATTAACTTTAAAAGTTGGTATAAAAAAGAAAGGAAGGGTGCCAGTTTTTTTTATTATAGAAATTGGTTGGTTCAGTGACTGAACGAATTGCTTGTGTTCACAAACCATTGAAATTTTTTGAAGAATTCTAAGTTCTATCAAATTAAAAATAAAAAATAAATAAAAATCTGCTAATATTATATGAAATCTGGAAATTATAGATTTGATTTTTTGGAATGATATCTATATTCTCATAATCTACTCGTTTCGGACTTTCCGTTGATAGATTATGCATTTAAAACGGATTAAAAATGGGTAAAATATGAGTTTTTAAAGTTTGGGCTGAAATTTTGTTTTTTTTGAGAAAACTGTTGCTGTATACGTTTTCTGGAAATGGTTTATCCAAATTTTTGGCATGAAACTTATTTTTCCATAATCTACTCGTTTGGAGCTTTCCGTTGATATATTATGCATGTTAATCGGATTATGAACGAGTGAGATATGATTTTTTAAAGTTAAGCTGAAATTTTTGACAGAGTTGCGTAAAAAATGCATCTGTAAATTTGAATTCTGCAATTCGCACATTTGGAAATTTGAGATAAAACTTATATTTTTGAAATCTACTCATTATTAGCTTTCCGTTGATATATTATGTATATAAAACGGATTAAAAATGAGTAAATTATGTTCTTTTTAAAGTTTTTATGAATAATATGTTTTTTAAGTCTCGATAAACTTGTTTAGTCCCTATGTTCCTTAAACAGATTTTGTCTTCTACAAGTAATAGTGACATATGTTATCACATTGAATGGTATAACCATTCTAATTACTTTCTTGTTCCTATTTCACACATAGCTGAACAGGGACAAACTCGAATTACTACAAGTGGGAGTTCTCGAAATCGAGCAAAGGGACAATGTAGAAGAGTACATCATCGTAGGACATGTGTCCGAGGGCATGAAATCATACAGATTGGTGTTCCAAGGGCGACACAAAATCTGTTAAGGAATCAAAGGGCTATTCGAAGGGAAAGAGAGAAGAATTTTAAAGAGTTTAAATCTTTGAAGATGTCCCCTAATATTTCAGCCCGTGATTTTATTCAATTTTTTGAATTGAAATGAGCTGAACTAGCTTATTATGTTTAAATCACGGATTGGGAAGCTTTAGTTTATTTAAAATACGCTCTCCGTGAACCTTGGAGTGGTAAATTAATTGACGTTTATCACGAGGTTTTGGCCTAGTCAGCCTTTTAGGGTGTATATTCATTGTCTTGAAGTCATGTGGGAGGATTTTAATCTTTAAATGACTTGTAATTTGTTATTGTTAATTTTTTTTCAATATATGAATTATGAAGTTTGTCTTTCTTAATTTAAATTCAAGTTATTTTATTTAAATGGATTGAGACTTAATAGAAAGTGATTATTAATATACTCATTAAGAAATAATTTTCACTTTTGATTAAATATTTAGAGTACTGTAGATGAAGATCGGAAACTTAATAACCATTTCGATTCTACACTAAATGTGAAGTCATTATGAAAATTGATTTATTTGAGTGAAGTATAAGAATATCTCATGCATAAATGATTAAAGTTAATATTGATGAGTAAAACTTGCTTAAATTGTCTCTTATTAACCAAATGGCATCAAAAAGTAAAATTGCTAACTTAAACAAAGATGAGAAACTGAATGGTGGCAATTACGACATCTAGAGTCGTAAAATATAGTATGTCCTAGACGAGCAGAATGCTCTTGAAAGCATAAACCATGTTCTAAGTCAATCAGAAGAGGGTAACACTGCACACCACAAAAGAGATCTCGAAGCTTACAAGGCATGAAAATGAACAGATTCCACTGCACGTGGAATTATTCTAAGTTTTGTGGTTGATGAACTCATTCATGAATGTGAGAAATTTCCTACTGCTCATGTCATGTGGACACACTTGCGAGAAATATATGGGGGTACGTCTGTGACCCGCCTTAGACAGCTGACTATCAAGTTTAATACTTATAAGAAGCGTCATGATCATAATATCAAACAACACCTTAGGGTGATGTCAAATATGATTGTTCAACTCAAAAGTGTTGATCATGTTCTCTCTGATGAGCAGCAGATTCAAGCAGTGATCCGATCTATTCCCAATAATTGAGAACATTTGAATGTTAACCTAACCCACAATGACAGCATCAAAACTTTTTCTGACGTTGCCCGTCATGTTGAACTTGAAGATGACCGCTTGGTGCTACTACAACTGCTTCTAATGCCTTTGTGGCAGAATCGAGTGGCACAAAATCTTCAGGCTTCAAGCGCAAGAAGAATCGGAAAATTTATGGGAGGGTAAGGAGATCATAGAAGGACCCTCTAAGAAAAGGAGCAAGCCGAATTCCAAGAAGGAAAAACAATTTTTCAAGAAGAAATACAAAAGCAAGATGAAGTGCTACAACTGTCATGTTCCAGGGCATTTTACTCGTGATTATACCGAGCCAAAAAAGGTAGTATTTCTAAATGCATCTCTAAGTGCTACATATGTTTCTAGCACTGCTTTACTAACTGAATCTTATCCTATGTCGATTGTAGACTCAGGAGTCACCGATCATGTAAGTCATGATCAAGAAGAATTTGTAGATTTTCATCGAGTTTCACCTGGATCAAGATGGATATATGTAGAAAATAATGCAAGACTTGAAGTCAAAGGGATAGGCACTTGCAAAGTTGACTTGCATGGTGGCCGATCTTTAATTTTGCATGATGTCCTATATGTTGGAAAATAGTATACGCAGGGGAAGCATTCCAGGAACTTACTGCTTACATGAATAACAGACAACAAATACCAACACGTAGTACACATCAATAATGTTGTAAATTAATCAAGAATTACCTCTTGAAGTGTGAACAAATATCTAGAAGCAAGCCCGACTCCAGTTCTATGGTCTTCTCCAGTAAACCCAAATTCACAGACGAACTCTCTCAATACTTGGATGGGCAAGTATTGTTTAGAAAAACTAATTCTGTATTTTTTTGTGTCTTTCTAGGTTGGAAAAACTCATATTTATAGAGGAGGTCTCCCAAAGCAAGAGGGAGAGTCTAGAAAAAATCGCCCCATTCCTTTTTCTTTTTGGGTGCACATGTTTCCTCCCTTGTTTATCAAGGGAGACATCTTTTTCCTTTTCCCTTCTCCCCTAAAAAATAGAATTCTGAGTTTTAGTTAAATATAGGCACTGCAGGGACCACACAATTTATTACTGAGACTCCCTATTATGGAAATAATTTAAAATATTAATTTAAATTATTCTTACCATAATAAATTACAAATCATTCCACTAGAAATTCGTAATTGCACTCCTCTATTTATATTTCATAATTCCCTATTAAACACTTATGTAATTCTCCATGTTAAGATTACAGATACTACTCAACACATTAAATTACTGACGAATTTAATTAATGATTAATTTCCTTTAGAGCAATACTTAACTTATTTCATATGTCGGATTCATAAATCCACCGGCCGGGTTTACACATGAAAACTTATAAGCTTCTCATAAAAGGTGTATCATCAATCTCTATACCGAGACATAGACTCCATCAACTAACTTATTATTTCACGAATATATATTATTATCATCCAATCTATCAAGCATATTAACCCATCTCAGGATCTCGCCTTTTAATAAATCAAACCGATAATTAATATATACAGCTCATAATAGTTATATCAAGATTGAGAATATAAGTACATTTAATAGTTTAGAGAATATGCTTTTATCAATCATTTTAAAACATCTATCTCTACTCGGTCCTATACAATACATACAAAATGCACTAGCACGAGAAGTTAAACTATACCGTTCTCGTAATCAAGATAAATTACTTTTAATCTTGTGTTACAATTATTTTGATGGTTTGTCCAAATTCCCATCTACGATTGTGAACTATAACATTAACTTATAAGAACTGATGATTTAATCTTCTGTGTATCAGCTCAAACTCTATACACCAAATCATCTACTATACAAGTTGAGGACACATATATGACAAAATGATCTATTTAATGTAACACTTTATTGAATTAAATAAATTAATAAATAAATAATCTTTCAATAAACAATACTATATTAAAACTGCATGATTAATAATATATCCTAACAATCTCCCATTTAGACTCATAACCATGCACCTACAACTCTAACGCCCATTCCTTCTACATGCCTATCAAAAGACTTTTGTGGCAAGGCTTTTGTGAAAGGGTCTGCCAGGTTGTTCTCTGATGTAATCTTCGCAACTACCACATCTCCTCTCTGCACTATGTCTTGAATCAAATGGTACTTACACTCAATGTGTTTTGCCCTCTTATGACTCTGTGGTTCCTTTGAATTTGCAACCGCACCACTATTGTCACAATAAATAGTAAGTGGGGCTTCTATAGCAGGGACTACTGCCAAGTCTTTTAGAAAGTTTCTGAGTCATACCGCCTCCTTAGCTGCCTCAGAGACTGCTACATACTTGGCTTCCATGGTGGAATCAGCAACACAAGTTTGTTTGATGCTCCTTCAAATAACGGTTGCACCTCCCAAGGTAAACACATTTCCAGAGTTCGACTTACGAGACTCCTTGTAAGACTGGAAATCTGAGTCTGTGTACCCTATTGGAACTAACTCATTGGAATGGTAGACTAGCATGTAATCCCTAGTCCTTTTTAGGTACTTGATTATATGCTTAACTGCCGTCCAATGTTCTCGTCCAGGATTAGACTGAAATCTGCTAATCATGCCTATAGCAAAACAGATATCAGGTCTAGTACACAACATCGCATATATGAGGCTTCTTACAGCTGATGCATAAGGAACCGTCTTCATGTTTTCTGTCTCCTCATCTTTCTTAGGACATTGATCCTTAGATAGAGAAATTCCATGTCTGAAAGGAAGAAATCCTTTCTTGGAATCATGCATGTTGAACCTGGTAAGAATAGTATCAATGTAAAGAGCTTGAGATAAGCCTAACATCCTTTTCTTGCGATCACGTAGAACCTTGATCCCAAGGATGTGAGCAGCTTCTCCAAATCCTTCATATCAAAATTACTGAACAACCATTCCTTAACTGAATTCAACAAGCCCACATTATTTCCTATGAGCAAGATATCATCTACATACAATACCAAAAAAACCACCTTATCCCCAATCCATTTTTTGTACACACAAGATTCATCAAGACATTGCTCAAAACCAAAAGTTTTAACCGCATTGTCAAAACAAGTGTTCTTGACTCTTTTTAATGAAACTGTTTGGTTGTCGCATAAAAATGCTCTCATCAAGGCTTCGATTAAGGAAAGCTGTCTTGACATCCATTTGCCAAATCTCATAATCATAATGAGCAGCAATGGATAAGAGAATTCTAATAGACTTAAGCATGGCTACTGGCGAAAAGGTTTCTTCATAATTGATCCCTTCTTTTTGAGTAAACCCTTTCGCAACAAGCCTAGCTTTGTAAGTTTGCACTTTTCCGTATACTCCTCTCTTTTTCTTATAGATCCACTTGCATCTAATGGATTTGACTCCATCTACAGGTGGTTCTACAAGATCCCAGACCTTATTGGAATACATGGAATCCATTTCTGATTTCATAGCAACAATCCATTTTTCTGCATCTTTATCCTGTAGTGCTTCATCGTAATTTATGGGTTCGGTATTCAACTCTTCAGGGATTCTGTCAAAAGACTCTCCTAAGAGTGCATACCAAATTGGTTTTCTCTTATTTCTCTCCCACTACGACGAGACACTATAGGAGGGGCAGGTACCGAAAGAGGTGCACTAGTATGATCTTGTGGTTGAACCACATCATTTATAGGATCTTGAGTCTTCATGTTATTCTCAGCACCTTGCGGTGTGGGAATATCAATGACTTCTTCCTCTAGTGCAATCCCCTCAATACAACTCCCACTACTTTGATGCAATGAATTTTCGAAACCTTGTACTTGTGGAACTGTATGTTCATCAACATCTCTCCCACTACTAAAAAGCAATGATATGTTAATTCTAACATCTGTGGTTTGATTTTTGTTTTCATTATCGACAGCAGATTGATTTTTGATTCGTTATCTCTTTGCTCGATTCTCGTAAAATCAGTTTACTTCTAGGAACGTGGTTTGTTAAAAAATCCCTTTCTAAAAACCTGGCATTTGTGCTTACAATGACCTTCTTTTCTTTAGGATTATAAAACAGACCACCTTTCGTTCCTTTAGGGTACCCAATAAACATACAAACTTCTATTCTTGGTTCCAATTTTTCTTCCTTCCCTTTCAGCACATGTGTTGGACATCCCCAAATCTGAACATGTTTCAAACTAGGTTTGTACCCAGTCCACAGTTCTATGGGTGTCACAGGTACAGACTTAGAAGGAACCAAGTTCAAGATATAGTTTGCAGTGTCTAGTGCATATCCCCAAAATGAAAAAGGCAAATCAGAGTAACTCATCATAGATTTAACCATTTCTAAAAGAGTCTGATTTCTTCTTTCTGCTACACCATTCTGTTGTGGCGTTCTAGGTGCAGACATTTGAGACATAATTCCTTGTTCTGATAAGTAACTAATGAACTTTGTAGAGAGGTACTCGCCACCATGATCAGATCGCAGTGACTTGATATATTTTCCATGTCGTTTCTCCGTTTCTGCATTAAACTCTTTGAATTTCTCAAAGCATTTAAACTTACGGCGCAACAAATAAATATATCCATATTTTGAGTAGTCATCAATAAAAGACACGAAATAATCATAACCACCTCTCGCTTGAAGGTTCATCGGGCCACACAAATCAGAATGAATTAACTCTAGTTTATCACTGGCTCTATTCCCTTTTGAGGGAAAAGGTCTCTTAGTCATTTTTCCTTCTAAACAGGATTCACATGTTGGTAGTGCCTCCACTTTTAATGAACCTAAAGGTCCATCTCGAACCAACCTTGAAATCCTGTCTAGATTTATATGATATAGACGCAAGTGCCATAAATAGGTCTCATTAAATTTAGAAAATCATTTTCTTTTACTAGAAAGATTGACATTATTCAGTTCAATGGTTTGCTGCAGTTCAGGAGAGACATTAATAATAAAAAGACCATCAATCAATGTACCAGCAAAGATAAAATGTTTATTATAGCTAATAACACAACCATTATCAGAAAAATTAACATTATAACCATCTCTTAAAGCTCTAGAAACTGAAATCAAATTTCTTCTAACAGCAGGTGCATATAATGCGTCTTTTAAAATTAAAACTCTACCACTACCTAAGGAGATACTAACATTTTCTAATGCTAAAGATGGAGCTGCTCAGCCATCCGCTTGAAAATTACTAACCTCACCTCTAATCAGCTTGCGCATTTCTTGAAACCCCTGCATTGTAGTGCAGATGTGATCAGTGGCTCCTAAGTCTACACACCATGACGTGTAGAAAAAGTCGCTAAACACGTTTCAACGATAAGTAGAAGTGAGTTATCCAGCTTATTTTTCTGCTTGGCTAAGAAAACTTGACAATGTGCCATCCAATGGCCTGGCATCTTGCAATGAAAACACTTGCCGTTAGGATTTTTCATGCCTCCAGTTAGAGCTACAACTTTCTTAGCATTGTGAGTCTTTTTCTTCTTCTTTTCACCTTTCGATTTAGAAGTAGAACCTTTCTCAATAAAGTTATGACCCTAAAATTTATATTGGCTCATAATAGTGCTAAGGGAGGTAACAGAAGACATATTGAATCTAAGATTGAAACAATTACAATAGATCAACAAAACAGTCATATAAACATTCAATAATTAAATTCAAACTCATCATATACATATATATTCATGCATCTCAAATAGCCAATCGATGGGATTGGAGAACTACTCATGCAATACACATATATGATGACCGATTATTCACTTTATGAACTCTTACAGACCTAACTCAGATGGAGAGTCTACTGTTTGTTTAAGTCAAGTGAAAATTAAAATCTTAGTTACATTGATCCAATCATATATTACTCGGTTAAGAAGAGTTAATACAAATTATTAAACTAGTAATTAAATACGTAGTGACTTGTATTAAATTTATCCGATATGCAGGAACGTCTAAGCCCGCAAATAAATTTATTACTTCATTACTATTTAATCTTGGTATTTACGGGAATGAACCTTTTGATCACCAAACAAATTTTTTGTTTCAAATTTATGTACTCTAAAATTTTCCAAAAAAAATTGCACCAAATACTACAGTTCATTCAATATACCATCTCACACACATATGTATACACATATATAATGACCGATTATTCACTCCATAAAATTTTACAGATCTAACTCAGTGGAGAGTATACTGTTAGTTAAGTCAAGTGAAAATCAAAAACCCTAGTTACATTGATCCAATCATGTATCACTCAGTTAGGAGAGTTAATACATATTATCAAACTAGAAATTAAATACGTAGTGACTTGTATTAAATTCATCCGATATGGAGGAAGGTCTCAGCCAACACATAAACTTAATACTTAAATACTATTTAATCTAGGTGATCATGAGAATGAACTTTTATAACCAATTGAATTTTTTTTAATTTTTTTTCACAAATTTTGTCATACAAAAAAATTTTCCAGAAAAAATATCACATCAATGTCTCTATACCATCTCATGCATCATACACATGATGAAAATGGTGACATGTTGAGAACAATATTGTAATAATCCAGTGAATATTATATTGTTCTAAAACATGCTTTTATTAATTCAAAACTTTTCAGAATTAATTTTTTCAAGAATTATGGGACACCGTCGACATTCATGTGAAACAGAAAAATACACCCAACAGTTGATTTTTCCTCTTGTTTTCGAATTCAAATTTCATTGGGTTCAATAATACAAAATTAAAGAACTCCCAATTAAATTTAGAATATTACAACAATTACTAGGAAAAAATTGTTCACTGTTGCCATCTATTCTCACGCATAATTGAACATACGTTTATTACTTATTATCTATTTAGATGTAAGTAGGGCTCATGATGCCAATTGTTGGAAAATAGTACACGCAGTGGAGGCATTCCAGGAACTTACTGCTTACATGAATAATAGACAACAAATACCAACACGTAGTACACATCAAGTATGCTGAAAAATTAACCAAGAATTACCTCTTGAAGCGTGAACAAATATCTTGAAGCAAGCCCGACTCTAGTTCTATGGTCTTCTCCAGTGATCCCAAATTCAAAGCCGAACTCTCTCAATACTTGGGTGGGCAAGTATTGTTTAGAAAAACTAATTCTGTATTTTTTTGTGTCTTTCTAGGTTGGAAAAACACCTATTTATAGAGGAGCTCTCCCAAACCAAGAGGGAGAGCCTAGAAAAAATAGCCCCATTCCTTTTTTTTTTGGGTGCACATGTTTCCTCTCTTGTTTATCAAGGGAGGTATCTTTTCCCTTTTCCCTTTTCCCCTAGAAAATAGGATTCTGAGTTCTAGTTAAATATGGGCACTACAGGGACCACATAATTTATTACAGAGGCTCCCTATTATGGAAATAATTTAAAATATTAATTTAAATTATTCTTACCATAATAAATTACAAATCATTGTACTAGAAATTCGTAATTGCACTCCTCTATTTATATTTCATAATTCCCTATTAAACACTTATATAATTCCCCATGTTAAGATTACATATACTAATCAATACATTAAATTACTGACAAATTTAATTAATGATTAATTTCCTTTAGAGCAATACTTAACTTATTTTATATGTCGAATTCATAAATCCACCGGCTGGGTTTACACATGAAAACTTATAAGCTTCTCATAAAAGGTGTATCATCAATCTCTATACCGAGACATGGACTCCATCAACTAACTTATTATTTCACCAATATATATTATTATCATCCAATCTATCAAGCATATTGACCCATCTCAGGATCTCGCCTTTTAATAAATCAAACCGATAATTAATATATACAGCTCATAATAGTTATATCAAGATTGAGAATATAAGTACATTTAATAGTTTAGAGAATATGTTTTTATCAATCAGTTTAAAACATATATCTCTACTCGGTCCTGTTCAATACATACAAAATGCACTAGCACGAGAAGTTAGAACTATACCGTTCTCGTAATCAAGATAAATTACTTTTAATCTCATGCTACAATCATTCTGATGGTTTGTCCAAATTCTCATCTACGATTGTGAACTATAACTTTAACTTATAAGAACTGATGAATTTAATCTTCTATGTATAAGCTCAAACTTTATACACCAAATCATCTACTATATAAGTTGAGGACACATATATGACAAAATGATCTATTTAATGTAACACTTTATTGAATTAAATAAATAAATAAATAATCATTCAATAAATAATATTATATCAAAACCGCATGATTAATAGTATATCGTAACACTATATGCTCCAGAGATTCGATGAAACTTAGTATTTGTGTCTGTTCTTCTAGATATTGCTTTTGATTTGTATTTTAGTCGCAATGGTGTTAGAATTACTCTAGACAATGTTTTCTATAGTTTTGGACATCGTTATGATCGTTTTATCATTTTAGACTGTAATCCTTCAACTTATGACTATTATGTTGATCGTTGTGTAATGACAGGTTATTTTAGTAATAATGATGTAGATGTTATTACATGGTATGCGAGATTGGATCACATAGGGTAAGACCGTATGAACAGGTTGGCAAAGGAAGGGCATTTAGGTCCTTTTTCCAAAATTGATAGGCCAATATGTAAAAATTGTCCTGCTGAAAAGATTACGTGTAAACTTTTTGGGAAGGCTAAAAGAGCTGAGTTCCCATTGCAATTAATCCATTTTGATATTTGTGGTCCAATGAATGTGAGGGCAAGGTCTGGTGTTGTATATTTCATTACATTTATTGATAATTTTACGCGCTTCAGTTATGGCTATTTGATTTCTGATAAATCTGAAGTACTTGAATGCTTTAAAAAATATATGAATGAAGTTGAGAATTAATTAGATAAAAGTATAAAGACTTTAAGAACCGACAGAGGCCGTGAATATTTGTCAAAAATATTTTGAAGAACTATGTACTGAAAAAGGCATTATCACACAGTTCACTAATCCTTATACACATCAACAAAATGGTGTAGCTGAAAGAAGGAATAGAACACTATTGGACATGACAAGGTCCATGATGGCACATGCAAATTTACCTATCTCTTTTTAGGGAGATGCGTTATTGACTACAATCTACATATTGAATAAAGTGTCTTCTAAATCAGTACCTTCCACTCCTTATGAACAATGGACTGGTGATAAGCAAACCTTAATGATCTTCGACCTTGGGTTGTGCTACATATGTAAAAGATCATTATGGTGAGTTTGGTAAACAGAGTTTAAAAGTAAAGAAATGTATCTTTATAAGATACTCGAAACACTCCAAAAGGTATGTGTTCATTGGTGAATTAGAGGACGGAAGTACTACTGAAATTGAATCACGAGATGTCACATTTTTAGAAAATGATTTTCCCAAAAAGGGTGAAATAAAGGATAGTGAGCATCTTTATGAAATATTGAATTCAGATGATCAGATTATGTCATTGGACATACTTCATAATCATATAAATCAAGAAATGGTTCCTGGTCCAAGTGGGAGTTTTGAATCCCAGAGTCCTATGGAGGAATCTGAACTTCAATTACGTAAGAGTACCAGAAAAGGTTTACCTAAATGATCTTATGATATTGAGAATTAAGTTTTCTTGGTATCACCCACAGAATTGGATGAACCTAATTCTGTGACTGAGGTTTTATTGAGTCCTGAAAAAGGTGAATGGATGAAAGCAATGAAAGAAGAATTAGAGTCCATGAAAACCAATAAAGTCTGGGATCTAGTTGACCTTCTTCCTTGGCGTAAAGCTATTGGGAACAAATGGATTCTCAAACTTAAACGCAAATTAGATGGATCAATAGAAAGACATAAGGCACGATTGGTGGCAAAAGGTTTTACTCAAGAAGCTGGAATAGATTATGAGGAAACTTTTTCACCAGTTGTGAAGTTTACCTCTATTCGATTACTTTTGGCTATTGTTGCACGTTTGGATATAGAATTACATCAAATGAACGTGAAGACCGCTTTTCTCAAAGGAGAATCGAACGAAGAAATCTACATGGAACAACCATTAAGTTTCATTGTTAAAGGCCAAGAAAAGAAAGTATGTAAATTGAAAAGATCAATTTATGGCCTGAAGCAGTCTTCAAGACAGGGGTACCTGAGATTTCACAAGGAGATGATTTCATTTGATTTCACCATGATCGATGAAGACCATTGCATCTATGTGACGAAGTCCAATGGGATGTTTGTAATTCTTTCCCTTTTCGTGGATGATATTTTATTAGCCAGAAATAATTTAGAGTATGTAAAAACTGTCAAGACATGGCTTTCAAAGTCATTTGACATGAAAGACATGGGTGAAGCAAATTATATATTGGGTACTAAAATCCAAAGAGATCGTTCCAAAAAGTTTTTGAGTTTAACTCAAAAAACATATACAAAGAAAATTTTGGAATGTTTTCGAATGAATAGTTGCAAGCCTATGGATACTCTAATAGCAAGAGGTGAAACTTTTAGCCTTGAAATGTGTTCAAATACTTAAAAAAAAGGAAGAAATGTCTCAAGTTCTATATTCTAGTGCTATCGGGAATTTGATGTACGCTATGATGTGTACTCGTTCAGACATTTGTTATGTCGTGGGTCTGGTATCAATCTAATCTCGGAAGAGATTATTAGAAGGCAGTGAAGAGAATATTCAGATATTTGAAGAGAACTGTAGATTATTTACTATGCTATAGTGGATCTGTTTACTTTTGAGAGGTTATACAGATTCTGATTGGGCTGGTGACTGGAATGATAGAAAATCAACCTTCGGTTATGCTTTCTTACTTAAAGGTGGTGCTATTTCATGGAAAAGTAAGAAACAAACATGCACAAATATTTCAATCATGGAATCTAAATTTGTGGCTTGTGCATCTGCAGTACAAGAAATTGTTTGGTTGAAGAGATTCTTTGAGCATTTGAATGTTGCAAAGAATTCTAAGGGTCCCATGACTTTATATTTTAATAGACACGCGGCTATCGCATACGCGAAGGATCCTAAGTATCACAGCAATACCATATACATTGATATTAAGTATAACTTTGTGAGAGACATAGTAGCAAGTGGAGAAATAAATTTACAATATATTCCTACGCGGGAAATGATAGCTGACTCTTTTACAAATGCGGTAGCTAGAGACTGTTTGAGAAACATGTTATGGCTCTAGATTTGTGTAGGATATGATAATTGTTTCTGTATTGTCAAATGACTTGGTTATTATAATATTCTCAACAATATTTTACTATTGAATTTATGTTCATATTTCGTATGCATGTGATAATGTATTTTATTGATAAGGTATATCAAACGAGTCGTGAGATTGGCTCTCTCACACAAGTAATCGACTCTTACGTCAAGAAACATGACGAGTTGAGTTTCACCACCATGTTAGACTCGTTTTGTAAAGCCAGATGTGAGTTTCTCTAAAACAATGGATTTGAGGATCATTGAAGAAGAAAACTCAGGTTAGACATTTGAAGGTGTCTTGACCAAGATCTGTACGATGTTGAATGGCTAAAAGAATGAGACACACGCACCAATATAAGGTGAGAACATCATGGCACGTGCATCATACCACGTGTGCTAAGCGACCAATGGGTTAATGGAAGAATGTATCCCTGCTTCTTCCTTGTGTGAGACCCTAAAACTTACATAAACTTTTCATTGAAATAACCTTTGACCTTTGACTATTTCTTGAAGTTTCAATTGGTTTTGCTACTTTAGCATGTTACTAATACCCATGGATGATTTGGTAAAGCAGTGCATGTCTAGAAAAGCAGTTGATTTGGAACAAATAGATTCGAGTAGAAAGGAAAGACGATTAAAATAAATAATTTAACTTGTATACACAAGCCGGCTATTACACTCGAGTGTAATTGTGTACATAAAATTAAACGTGAACTCGAGTTCACCTCTTTAGAGGATGAGGGATCAGATAAGTAACTACTGAAGTAGTGAATGATGTCTGGGATACTGCAAGTAATAGTGATACTTATATTCATAGTGAATTCTTTCGGCATGTGATTGAATTCCTATATTGAGCTTCTATAAAACCTCGATAGGTTACAAATTTGTAGCTCTTAATGCTCACAGGTTGCACAAACTATTTGCCAGTATCAATTGTGTATGTTGCTCGCACGGTGCTAGCTTGGTACTAGCCCATCATGAGCGAAGTGGGAGATGTTGGAAATTGGGTCATGGATCGCTCTATGTGGGATGAACCGACCCGGTTAGTAGATATAAATAAATAAAAAAGATTATTATGTGGGATGTTTTATTTAAAACAGAAAACTTCTACTAAAGGGAGAAACTTCCCTACGTGGATAAAAGGGAACAATTTCTTCTGTAACCTCTCCCCATGTTGTATAAAGAACTTTGAACGATCTTTTTCTTAGATCTCTTCTTCTGAAAAGAACACAAAAGAAAAAACTTAACATACAATTAGGGCATTTAGTTGGTGAATATCAACACTTTGTTTCCTTGTGATTCAAACTCGACTTGGGGCAGATTTCTTGTGGTAGCAAGTTCAATAATTCTTCCGCTACAACCAAAAGGTACACAACCGTTGTTCTTGATCCCGTATTTGTCTAACAATTTGGTATGCCCAAAGTCATTTTACTTTCCATAATTTACCTTCTTGCATTATTACTCAAAGAACCTGGTTCTTTGAGTGCGTAGGATGCAACAAAACTAATAATTCATTCCAAAGATAGCCAATATCTGTTATGATTTTAAATAATTTGTACTAAAATAATGGCTAATAAAATTGAGGTATTTAATGGTTAGTAGAGAATAAAGAACAAGTTATAATTTATTTTTGTGATAACTAAAAATATATTTTGTTAACAGTAATCACTTAAACGAATATTAAGATATCATCCATTTCTTTCTCATTCTATGTCATTCCGTTCCATTCCGTATGGATTCTCTAGTTGCATAGCTTTATTTGTATTAGATCTTTTACACATCAAATAATTTAGAATTTTGATGCATGTATAACTATTAGATCTTTTAGCACATTCAAGGATGACACGCACAAATTGAAAATGGTACAAACATAAGTTGAGACTATTCCACAAGAGCAAGTTGAGTAGATAGCAAAAGATATATACATGACAACTTCAATTCACATGGAAAGTGTCATATGACAACTTCACAAACCCAAGACAACTAACTTTTGTTTTTAGTCTGCCCAACTAAGCTCTGCTTGGCTAATCTGAGAATCAGCCAACTCTTTCTTTAAATCAAGAAATTCAGCTTCCAATTCTTCCAACATATATTTTTCACGTTCAACCCTTCTTCTAGAATGCCTCTCCTTTTCTTCTTTGCTTCTTCTAGACTCGCCTTCAACTCTGAAATTTGACTTGTGATGGAATTCATAGATATGTACAGCTTATTGATAAAGCATTTGACGTCACTGTATAGCTCCTTCCTTTTAGTGAGCTCGTCTAGGATACCTTCTCGGCATCCTTACTATAGCACTCTTCCTGCTGCTGCTTCACCGCATGAAAATAAAAAATAGGGATTGAAGATTCTCTTTGAGTTCCTTCATAGCTAGCAGAGAGATGGGGCGATGCTAAGACATGCCAAAAAGTTCACAGGGAGAACCACTTCGTGCTAAGGCATCATAATTCATAAATAGCTTCTGAACTTCATCTTTGGTTTTGCCAAGTACTTGTGCCAAGTATCGAGGCTTTTTAAGTGCAAGTGACTTAATATCACTTCCCAGGGATCGAGCAAGTTGGAGGTTTGCTGAGAGCTTTGCAAAGAACTGTTATACCTCATTTATTTTAGAATCATCACCACCTGAGTCTCCTCAAACAAAGAAAGCTCACTCTGATAACCAGTGTTTTCATATTTCATCCAAAGAGACTCAAATAAATCCCTTCAGGCTTAAGTCTATACCCTTGCCTGTCAGTCCTAAATTTGTTATCTTAAGTACATCTTCTAAATAAAAAAATAAGTCCAAATCATTAGACACACGAAACATCTTTTATCCACATCGTAGTGATAAACTAGCACACTTGCCAGTGTGGTTAGATACTCCATTGATTTTGAACTAATAATAATCTTAGCTAAATTTTCAAAGCCTGTTCCTTGTAATCGGTCGAGGACAACATCAGACATTTTCCATAAGGATAAATTCTCTACATGATCTGCAACCTTGAAGACCTTCCAGCTGCATGTATGAAAAGTCATAATTGAAACAAATCAAAACAAAAGCACAAAATTAGGGAGTGCATTTGGTATGCCCAAAGTTATTTTACTTTCCGTAATTTACCTTCTTGCATTATTACTTAAAGAACCTGGTTCTTTGAGTGTGTAGGATGAAACAAAACTAATCTTTCTTGATCAACCTTTTCTGTTTCTTCCATCCTTCCTCTTCAACTGCTTCTCATGTGATTTTTATGTCTTCATCACATGTGTCTTTGTCTTTGTTGCTTCTCTTCTTTTTCTGTACCTTATCTTCATTCTATTCTTAGAGAACCAGTTCCTTTTTCTGTTTTCTCAATGGGGTTCATTCATCAAATTCATATCCATCATCATGAGTTAATCATGGATATTTATTTAGCAGTTCTCTTTCTTATATGTGCCATCCTCTGAGAAACAGGTTCCTCAGCTCTGTAGTACCTTGAAGCCTGTTTATTTTATCATATTTCTATGGCCTTTCTTCACTGCTGGTCTTTTTATCATCGTTTTGTAGGAGTGGGTTCTATCTTTCTATGTACCCCAAACTCCCTCTTCATGGGCTTTCAGTATGAGAAAATATTTTCTTTCTTTTATGTCATGTGTTACGACCTCTACACATGCTCATGCTCATGCTCATGCTTCTTCCTACCTTGGCATTTCAAAGTGATAAGTGGTTGAAATGAGGAACCCAAGCATTCTTAGGTCCTTTTCACCTATGGGGAGTGTAGGTTGAATACCCTCCACATGTTTCAACTGACCTTCTTTTGTTGATGGAAGGTACAGAATCCTTTCTTTCATTGCATCTTATTCTGCACCTGGTCGAGCATATATATTCAGAGTGTCTCGTGCAGGGATGATTGTGGGAGATTTATATGAATACCCTATTGTTAAGTGCTTTATCTTCTTCATACCTTGCTCTACTTAGATCTTCTTGTAGCACCCTTCTTCTTTTAAGCTTAGCACGTAGCTCTCTTTTGATGAGTTTGAGCCTACTCCTTTGATCCCTATGAGTCGCCTTAGCCTAGTTTTTAGATTTTAAGAGAGCAGTTGTGAGTTACTCTTTCTCCATTTCCAATGAATACTTTTCATAAATCAGAGAGAGCATATTTCTTTAGACTCGGAAGAGTGGGTTAGGTTGGTAAAAGAAGCTTCACATGAACTCTAGGTGCTAATCGTACCCTCGTTTGGTAGATTCATATTAGGAATAATAGAATTTACTTGGCATAATTGGTGCTCTTATATTAATAACTGATATAGTTGCCGGAGCATCATTTGTAGATAAATCGTTCAAAGACGGGAGGAGATTGAGTGATAGGGCAGGATATTAAGTGCACATCTGTAACCCAAAGTATCTGTAGTTGCATGATTACCGATGAACAAAGCAATCCATTGTGGGGACAATCTTAGTGTTTTAATATTTTAAGTTTACAACCTTATTTACTTTCTGCAATTTTAGTTTTAGTTTACAATCTCTCTACAATCTTAAGGAAGCTATACATCTATTAGTCGTCGCGATTGTTGCAGAAATATCGTGGGTTAACTAGCACACAATCACACACAAAGAAAATAGAGAAGAAAAATAACACAAGGATTTAACGAGGTTCGGCTAGGCCTACTCCTCTAAGCAAAAGCAGAGAGAGAGTTTTCCACTATGAAAGAAGAGAAGTGTACAATGTACAATGCTTCTAGAATTTCCAACTACAACCCTATATATAGACCCCAAGTAGTCTCAAACCTATAAGGAGAAGGTTTTCCCAATCCTACAAGGACTATTCTTTCCTTTTCCAAATCCATTAGGACAAATTGTTTCATAAACCAATAGGGATTATGAGTTTCCTAAAATATAAAAGGGAAAAATTCAAGACATAATTAACAAATCTTCCCCTTGGCTTGAATTCTTTTCATCAACAGGAACAACATCTCTCTGCCTTGCTCTCAGCCCTCGAAGGGGCTCACTGAGTATTACACACACCAATCAAGTCTAGGCAATGCCTAAGCTTATTGGTCAGGACTGCCTTGGTAATCACAGCTGTCAGATTATCATGTGTCGACATCTTCTTCACATCAACAACCCCTTTGCAGCCTACTACCTTTTGTCCCTTTAGCAATGAATCAAACTTCCATGTTTGATTCTGGTGAAGTGACTCAATCTCTTCACCGTTAGCACCAATCCATCGATATCCCTTTGAACTATAAATAGCTTCTTTATAGCTATTAGGCTCGAACACAACAATGGTATATGCAATTGACAAAGCAAATTCCACAAAATCTGCATATCCAGAAAGATTTTCATCAACTACATTTGCAAACCTCTTTGGTCGGTTGATCAGTCTTTTCTCTCTTCCTATTGCAATGCTATATGATTCTTGTTTCGTAGGTGCATCAACATTATCATCATGATTAAGGTTTTGCACCTCCTCCACTTCTCAACTACTGGGCTGAGCTAGTGGAGATTCAATTTCTAGCTCTATGCGGTCACTGACACCACGATCTATTTCTGCTATTGCCTTCTCTTTCTGACTATCCAGTGAGGCAGATTCATTGAATGTCACATCCCTACAAATAATTAACCCTGGATTCTTTTGATTTGTGCACCACAATCTGTAACCTTTCACTCCAGTTGCATGCCCTAGAAATATGCACTTCTTTGCCCTCGGCTCAAGTTTTCCATCCCTCACATGAGCATAAGCAGGACAACCAAATATCCTCAACTTTTAATAATCAGTAGGCAAACTAGACCAAACCTCAAAAGGAGTTTTGAACTCAATAGCTGTGGATTGAGATCTATTGACCAAATAACAAGCTTGTTGAAAATATGTCTCAGGATATTACAAAAATAAATTAAATAGCTGAATTATCTCTAAAAGAAATGCAGTAATTCTATCATTAGCTAGCTTTTAGGATTTCAAATTTCTTTTTGTTAAGTGAATATAGGAGTTAGTTTCCTACTTCTTTGTGATTTGGTTTTATAGATAATTTATTAGCATATTTTTCTATTTTTTAGTTTGGAATTGCAACTATAAATGTACGTCTCTGAATTATTAATAAAATAATTCCCTTTGACAATACTGCAGTATTTTTTTCACTCTAAATCTTTCTCTGTTATTTTCCTACTTCCTTTGCTAAAAAAACAAACAATTGGTATCTAGAGCCATTTTCTTGAGGGATCTGTGAGTGAAAGATGAATTCTGAAAATAGTTTTTCTCAGATGGCTCCTCCTGTCTTTGATGGCAAAAATTACCAACTCTGGGCAGTAAGAATGGAGACTTATCTTGAAGCTTTAGATCTTCGAAAGGCCATAGAAGTGTATTATGATGTTCTTCCGCTTCCCAATAATCCCACGGTGGCCCAGATCAAAAGACAAAAGGAAAAGAAAATCAGAAAATCAAAGGCGAAAGCAACTTTATTTGCTGGTGTGTCTACAACAATTTTTACGAGAGTTATGACTCTCAAATTAGCTAAAGAAATTTGTTATTATCTGAAGGAAGAATACACTGGAGATGAAAGAATACGAGGGATGAAAGTGTTGAATTTAATAAGGAAATTCGAGTTGTAAAAGATGAAGGAATCTGAGACCGTTAGAGAGTACTAAGACCGACTTCTTAGCACTGTTAACAAGGTAAGATTGCTTTGCATTAAATTTAAAGATTCAACAATTATTGAAAAAATTCTTGTTACGGTGCCTGAGAGATATGAAGTATCCATTACTACCTTGTAAAACACAAAAGATTTGTCTAAGATCACCTTGGCAGAATTGCTAAGTACATTGCAGGCACAAGAGCAAAGGAGGCTTATGAGGCAAGATGACATGGTTGAAGGAGCATTAGCAGCCAGTCACAAAACTCAAAGTAAAGGTAAATTTTTGAAAAATTATCCAACTTGTCAGCACTGTGGCAGAAAAGGTCATCCTCCATTTAAATTTTGGAAGAGGTCAGATGCACAGTGCAAGATCTGCAACCAACTTGGTCATGAAGCTGTGATTTGCAAAGAAAATCTCAAAAGTATGAAGCAGATGCCCAAGTAGCCAATGAGGAAGAAGAAGACCACTTATTTGTGGCACCATATTCTTCAACTAAGAAATCTGATTTTTTGATGATTGACAGTGGATGTACAAACCACATGACATATGAAAAAAAACTTTTTAAAGAGTTCATGTCTATGGAAAATAAAAAAGTCAGAATTGGAAATGGTGAATATATTCCCGCAAAGGGAAAAGTGTCTGTTGCAATTAAAACAAGTTCAGGTACCAAAATAATTCCAAATGTCCTTTATGTGCCTGATATTGATAAAAGTTTGTTAAGTATTGGACAGCTAATGGAAAAAGGATTTAAATTGCTATTTGGAGACACTTATTGTCGAATCTTGTTAGTTGACTGATTCAAAAGTCATTAAGTTATTGCCAGTATTTTTAGGAGTCTTTTACGCTTAAGTTTACTAGCATTAGGAATCCTAATTTAGTTGAAGTTAGTAGTTAGCAGGTCATAGGATAGTGCCCTATTTTCTCTCTATGTTTGTTGCTTTCCAAGTACTATTTAAAGTCTTGTACGCTGGTTTTCTAAAAGCAATGAAAATGACGTTTATCTTTCTCTCTTTCTCTTCATATTATATTGTTTTTGTTTATCTCTGCTGCCAACAGTTTTTGTATTAGAGCTTAACTCCAGGTTGATATCCATCCTTTCCTCAAGCAGGGATTGGTAAAGTAAGAGAGAAAAAGTGTGAAACATTGTGAGATCCTTTTTTAGAGAAACCAGAAAATTTCCATGGCAGGGAATGGTACTGCAGCTTCTTCCCAACCCCTGATTCCAATTTCGGAGGGGAAAACTATTAGTTTTGGAGTCTAAAAATGAAGACTCTTTTCAAGTCTCAAGAACTATGGGATGTAGTTGAGACTGGAATTCCAGAAGGAAATGCAAACCAACTAAGAGAACATCAAAAGAGAGACTCAAAAGCTCTGTTCATGATCCAGCAAGCGCTTCATGATGACATTTTCCATCGCATATCAGTAGCTGAGACTTCCAAAAAGGCATGGGAGATCCTGAAGCAAGAGTACTTTGGTGATGACAAGGTAATTGTTGTTAAATTACAAACTCTCCGACGTGATTTTGAAACATTGTTCATGAATGAAAATGAATCTGTGTAAGACTATTTGTCTAGAACATCTGCTATTGTTAATAGGATGAGGTCCTACGGTGGGAAAATTGACAATCAGACTGTTGTGTCTAATGTATTGAGAAGTTTAACCACCAAATTTGAGCATGTTGTTACTGCAATTGAGGAATCTAAGGACCTATCTACCTATTCTTTTGATGAATTAATGAGTTCCTTGCTAGATCATGAAGACAGGGTAAATAGGTCCCGTGAGAAAGTTCAAGAGAAGGCATTCCAGGTAAAGGGGGAGTTCTTTTACAAGGGAAAAGCAGAAAACTCAGCAGGACAGGAACATGGCAGAGGCAATTTCCGTGGCCGAGGTCGTGGTGGTGGCAGAGGTAGAAACCAGTTTGGTGAATCACGTCAATACAAGAGCACCATTCAATGCCGATACTACAAGAAATTTGGCCATAAAGAAGTTGATTGCTAGACGAAGCAGAAAGATGAGCAGAAGGAAGCTAATTTCACACAAAATGTGGAAGAAGAAAGTAAGTTGTTTATGGCTCATTCCCCAATAACTGAAAGTGTGAATACTGTGTGGTTCATTGACAGTGGATGCTCTAATAACATGTTAAGTTCAAAGTCTCTATTTAGAGATCTTGATGAGTCTCAGAAAAGTGAGGTGCGGCTAGGAGATGACAAACAAGTGCACGTTGAAGGAAAAGGTACTATTGAGATAAAAACTGTCCAAGGTAATATGAAACTTTTATATGGCGTGCAATATGTTCCCACTTTGGCTCACAACCTGTTAAGTGTTGGCCAATTGATGACTAGTGGGTACTCATTTGTTTTTGATGATAATGCATGTGACATTAGGGACAAGAAATCTGGACGCACGATAACTCGTGTGCCTATGACTCAAAACAAAATGTTTCCCCTTGATATTTCAAATGTTGGAACTGCCTTAGTTGTCAAAGGAAAGAGTGAGACTAATTTATGGCACTTACATTATGGGCATTTGAATGTTAATGGGTTAAAACTATTGGTTCAAAAAGATATGGTAATTGGCTTGCCAAAAATCAATGAACTTGACTTTTGTGAAGGATGTATTTATGGGAAGCAAGCTAGGAAATCATTTCCAGTAGGAAAATCATGGAGGGCTACATCTTGTCTTGAACTTGTGCATGCTGATTTGTGTGGGCCAATGAAAATGGAATCCCTTGGTGGAAGTCGGTATTTTTTTATGTTTACTGATGATTACAGCCGCTTTAGTTGGGTTTATTTCTTGAAATTCAAATCAGAAACCTTTGAGGATTTCAAGAAATTTAAAGCATTTGTAGAGAATCAAATTGGCAGGAAGATAAAATCACTCTGTACTGATAGAGGCGGTGAATTATTGTCTAATGAATTTAATGTGTTCTGTGATGAGAATGGAATTCGCAGGGAACTTACATCACCATACACACCGGAGCAGAATGGTGTGGCCGAGCGAAAGAACAGGACGGTAGTGGAAATGGCTAGAAGCTCGCTGAAAGCAAAGGGCCTACCAGATTACTTATGGGGAGAAGTTGTTGCAACCGCTGTTTATCTTTTGAATATCTCTCCAACAAAAGCTGTTTGGAACACAACACCTCTTGAAGCTTGGAATGGTAAGAAGCCACGGGTAAGCCACTTAAGAATCTTTGGTTGTATAGCATATGCTTTGGTTAATTTTCATTCTAAGCTTGATGAAAGATCTGAAAAATGTATTTTCGTTGGCTATAGTCTTCAATCCAAAGCATATCGTCTATACAATCCCATAAGTGGCAAAGTGATTATAAGTAGAAATATTGTGTTTAATTAGGATGCATGTTGGAACTTTAGTTCTGGGAATGTGAGGTCAAATATCCAATTGTTATCTACTGATGAAGAACCTGCAGCAGATCCTACTTCAGGAAACTCGCCCAATTCCTTTCCCATAAGTTCACCAGTTAGCTCATCTAGTGCACCGACAACAGCTGCAACACTTGACGAGTCTTCCGAAGAGCCAATTCTACTAAGAAGATCAACAAGAGAAAAGAAACCAAATCCCAGATATCCTAACAATGTAAATACTTCTTGTCAATTTGCTTTGCTTGTTTCAGATCCTGTTTGTTATGAAGAAGCGGCAAAACAATCTGAATGGAAGAATGCTATGGCAGAAGAGATGCAAGCAATTGAAAAAATTTCTACATGGGAGTTAGTTGATTCACCTGAAGGAAGGAACGTGATAGGGCTCAAGTAGGTGTTTCGAACAAAGTGCAATGCAGATAGGAGCATTCAAAAGCACAAAACTCAGCTCGTGGCAAAAGGATATTCGCAACAACAAGGTATAGACTTTGAAGAAACTTTTTCTCCTGTTGCTCTATTTGAAACAGTGAGAGTTGTTTTGGCTTTGGCTGCGAATTGTGTTTGCCCGTGTATCAATTTGATGTGAAGTCCGCTTTTTTGATTGGTGATTTGGAAGAAGAGGTTTATGTTTCACAACCTCAGGGCTTTGTTATTGATGGCAATGAGAACAAAGTCTACAAGTTAAAAAAAGCTCTTTACGGGCTAAAGCAAGCTCCACGTACATGGTACAGCAAGATTGATTCATTCTTTCAAGATAGAGGATTAACAAGAAGTGAAAATGAGCCCACATTGTACTTGAAGAAGCAAGGTACTGGAGAATTTTAGGTTGTTTGTATCTACGTTGATGATATGATTTATTTTGGTTCCTCAAAGTCTTTAGTTGATGATTTCAAGTCCAGTATGATGAGAAACTTTGAGATGACTGATTTGGGTTTACTGAAATATTTTTTGGGGCTTGAGGTAATCCAAGATAACGATGGAATTTTTATTTCTCAAAAGAAATATGCAGAGGATCTTTTGGAAAAATTCCATATGATGAATTGTGAAGCAACAGCTACACCGATGAATATCAACAAGAAGTTGTAGCGTGCAGATGGAACTGCGAAAGCAAATCCGAGATTGTTCAGAAGTCTAGTTGGTGGATTAAATTATCTAACACACACTAGACCTGACATTGCTTTTTCTGTTAGTGTTGTGTCCAGATTTTTGCAGAGTCCGACAAAGCAACATTTTGGTGCTGCAAAAAGAATTCTTCGCTATGTTGCTGGAACGACAAACTTTGGTATTTGGTATTCTAAAGTACCAAATTTCAGATTGGTTGGCTTCACAGATAGTGATTATGCAGGCTGCTTGGACGATCGAAAAAACACTTCTGGTAGTTGTTTCAGCTTTGGCTCTGGAGCGGTGACATGGAGTTCAAAGAAGCAGGAGACAGTAGCTCTATCGACGTCTAAGGCAGAGTATACATCAGCAAGTTTAGCAGCACGACAAGCTTTATGGCTTCGGAAACTACTTGCAGATTTTAGTTACAAACAAAAGGAGTCTACTGAGATTTTTTCTGATAGCAAATCAGCAATTGCTATGGCTAAGAATCCCTCTTTTCATGGGAGAACTAAGCACATTGATGTGCAATATCACTTCATTTGGATGTTGGTAGCTGATGGAAGAATAGTGCTGAAATTCTGCGGCACAAACGAGCAAGCAACGGATATATTTACGAAGTCTCTTCCTCATGCTAAGCATGAATTTTTCAGGTTGCAGTTGGGAGTGTGTGACTTTGAATCAAGGGGGAGTGTTAGTTGACTGATTCAAAAGTCATTAAGTTATTGTCAGTATTTTTAGGAGTCTTTTACGCTTCAGTTTACTAGGATTAGGAGTCCTAATTTAGTTGAAGTTAGAAGTTAGCAGGTCATGGGATAGTGCCCTATTTTCTCTCTAGGTTTGTTGCTTTCCAAGTACTATTTAAAGTCTTGTACGCTGGTTTTCTAAAAGCAATGAAAATGACGTTCATCTTTCTCTCTTTCTCTTCATATTATATTGTTTTGTTTATCTCTGCTGCCAACAAATCTTTGATCCCACTAAGAAGGAAATTTTACAAGTTGAAATGAGAAGTAAAAACTTCTCATTTAATACAGCAGAAGATGCACACAAGCCTTGCCAGACCAAAGATGAATTGGCAGATTTATTCACGAGATCAAAGATGATATTTCAAATATTTTGACCCTCCCGGAGTTTATCCAATTTTTAGCTTTAAATATTTCTTTTATGTAGTCCATATATAGGAATGGATTTATTAATGTGTTATTTTCCACGTGGCCAAGATTGTATGTTATCATTTGTAACTGAGTGTCACACCAAAAATAATAATGTTGTCTATACTCTCACGAACACAACACACTGCAGAAAAACAGAACCCTAGCAGCTAAGCTAAAAATAAAAGAACCCTAGCAGCCAGCCACAGCACACCCATTGGCTTTCATTTGAAGCAGCTGAAATAACAGCCTGTTTGGGATCTACCATTCCACGTTCAGTTCCTAAACTCCTGTTTGTTTGTGGAATTTGAAGATTCATTGCTTATACGATCGAGGTTCATTTCTATCTTATCTTTATTGTCTTCTTAATTATTATTTTTCTGGCTTAAGGTTTTGTTTGTTCAACTTCTCATTTTTATTTGGAGATTAGCATTGAGGTTAATTTAATTGGGCTATGGAGAATTTAATGCTCATCTAAAAGAAAATTTTCGTTTTAACACATGATAAAATTTTCTTCTCTTCTTTTTTTAATGGGTTTGCTAAAGACATGCTAAGCTCGCGAATAAATTAGGGAAATGTTAGGATCCCTAATTTAGGCATAGACACCATAAATGTCATTTCGATTAGGCACATAGCACAATTTATCCAAAATTAGTTTAAGCTGAGTATAAGTTGATAAAGTGACCACACTAGGACCACGGGACTCGGGGGTGCCTCATACCTTCCCCCGGTCAACATAATTCCTCACTCTGTCTTTTATTTTCGCAGACCAAAAATAGAGTCATTTTCTTTTGATTAGGGATTCAAAAAATTCACTTGGAACACCATGACTCAATTCAAGTGCTGACTCTGAACAAATAAAATAATTTCTTCTCAATGTCGTCACTTAAATTGGAAAACCCCTTTCTTTTCTCTTAATAAAAGCCCGTCTATCGCCCGAGGGAAAACAAGGTGTGACAACTCTTGCAATTCCGCTTGGAACAATCAAAATTCGAGCGTTGTGATATTGACTTGTACTTGCTTTTATTATCTTGGAAATATTGTGTTTGCTGGCCTAATGTGCTTTCATTATTTTGCGCCTATTTTGGTATTTAATTAATTGATAAGTTCACTACTTTAATTCTATCACTTACTTTAATTATACATATCAATCTTTATTAAAACTAGCCTGACCTTTTACAATTTATTGAGACTAATGCATATAATTAAAAAATTTCCCGAGAATATATAATAATAGAAACACTTTACGTACTCCAATTGAAACATGCCACTCCCTTTGTTTCAATTTGTTTGTTGGATTTTGAAATACATTAATTAATACACCTCTTATTGTTAAATTACATATAGTTAATAAATACTGTATTTATTCTTACTAGTGACGAGTCTTTTGATCACTTTTGAATATACAGTGAAAAAGAGATCTGCATACAAGACTCAATAGCATTTGATCTGCATTTGTGCTGGAGAAGTGGAGCATACAAAGCAGTGGAAGTTGTGGAGGTGAAGGATTAGGGTAGAATGGTAGTAGGCGTAGCCGAGTGTTGTCATACTTTTATATGGAGAGCAGGGGGTATGTCTCCTCTTCTCAGCTTCTCTTTGTTTTGTAGTCACGCAGTATCTTATTCTTTAATTTTCACTACTACTTGTTACTTCATTTGCTTTGATATTTTGCTGCCTTTACTTTTCCTTTAATCCTGCTTTGATTTCACTTCTTTTGAGCCGATGGTCTATCAGAAATGATCTCTCTACCTCACAAAGGTAAAAGTATGGATCAACCTACATCCTACCCTCCCCAGACCCCACTTGTGAGATGACACTGGACATGTGGTTATTGTTGTTGTTAGTGGATGATTAATGCAAGACTCCTTTTGTTCCAATAATGAATTTCATGGATAGCATGTACATGCTATCTTCATGGATGCATTTGGGACAGTGGAATAACCATTTGAAAGAAAACTAAATGGATGAAGATTCCTAAAGAAATGAGGTAACATGGCTGAATTCATTTATCGGCTACTAAGGTTCAGAATTATACAAATGGTTTAGAGCAACAAACAACCACTACTAAAAAAGGCTTAAAAGCAACGCTGTTCATTTTTGGCAAAAATTGACGGACTCACTTTCGTGGTAAAGTGGTTCGTTG
>QJPP01007557.1:0-56714 GCA_003996215.1 Jaltomata sinuosa | reverse complement strand
CACAATTTATCCAAAATTAGTTTAAGTTGAGTATAAGTTGATAAAAGTGACCACACTAGGACCACGAGACTCGAGGGTGCCTCATACCTTCCCCCGGTCAACAAAATTTCTTACCCGATTTTTTTTTTGCAGACCAAAAATAGAGTCATTTTCTTTTGATTAGGGATTCAAAAAGTTGACTTGGAACACCATGACTCAATTTCAAGTGGTGACTTTGAACAATCCCTTGTAGTTCCGCTGGAAACAACCAAAATTCGAGTGTTGTGATATTGACTTGTACTTGCTTTTATTATTTTGAAAATATTGTGTTTGCTGGACTAATGTGCTTTCATTAATTTGCGCCTATTTAGTTTTTATTAAATTGATAAGTTCAACACTTAAAATCTATCACTTACTTTAATTATACATATCAATCTTTGTTAAAACTAGCCTGTCCTTTTATAATTTATTGAGACTAATGCATATAATTAAATTTTTGCCGAGAATATATAATAATAGAAACACTTTACATACTCCAATTGAAACATGCCACTCCCTCTGTTTCAATTTGTTTGTTGGGTTTTGAATTACATTAATTAATACACCTCTTATTGTTAAATTACATATAGTTAATAAATACTGTATTTATTCCGACTAGTGACGAGTATTTTGATCACTTTTGAATATACAGTGAAAAAGAGATCTGCATACAGACTCAATAGCATTTGATCTGCATTTGTGCTGGAGAAGTGGAGCATACAAAGTAGTGGAATTTGCGGAGGTCAAGAATTCGGGTAGAACGGTAGTAGGTGTAGCCGAGTGTTGTCATACTTTTATATGGAGAGCAAGGGGTATGTCTCCTCTTCTCAGCTTCTCTTTATATTGTATTCACGCAGTATCTTATTCTTTAATTTTCACTACTACTTGTTACTTCATTTGCTTTGATATTTCGCTGCCTTTACTTTCCCCGTAATTTCTGTAATCTCTCTACCTTACAAAGATAAAAGTAAGATCAATGTACATTCTACCCTCCCATACCCCAATTGTGAGATGACACTGGGCATGTTATTATTGTTGTTGTTAGTGGATGATTAATGCAAGACTCCTTTGGTTCCAATAATGAATTTCATGGATAGCATGTACATGCTATATTCATGGATGCATTTGGGACAGTGGAATAACCATTTGACAAAAACTAAATGGATGAAGATTCCTAAGGAGATGAGGTAACATGACTGAATTCATTTATCTTCTACTAAGTTTCAGAATTATACAAATGGTTTAGAGCAACAAACAACCACTACTAGAAAAGGCTTAAAAGCAATGCCGTTCATTGTTTTTTAAGCAAAAATCGATGGAAAAATGACGAACTCATTTCCGTGGTAAAGTGGTTCGTTGGTTTTCTATTTGCATGGACACCGTCGCTTATAACATGATGGACAGAGACCCAAATTAGAAAACGACGAGAACCCCCCCCACAAAAAAAATAAAATAAAAATAACCGAACTAGGACGCGTGAGGCTGTAAAGCCTAAGTAGATAAAAATCTTTCCAAAAGACTTGGCATTTGATGGAGAACAGAAAATCCTTGAGCAGACTATTATCCTTAATTGGATGAAACAGTGGTTGACTTGGGTTTCTTGGTATCATAATGTAGCATTATCACCAGATGTGACTATTGATCAACTATTTGATGTTCCTATGTGTGCCACTTCTTGGAAATGATCAAACGAATATTATGAATTAGTCAAGTTTGGTTTGGAAGTGTTACGATATGGGAGGAGGTTGGAACCTTTCACCTACACCTAGGTGCTTGTTTGATCCTCCAACTCTCAGTTTTATATTGATTGATCAATAGGTATTTGGTGGTCTTCACGACAATCATTAGTCCGTCACTTTCTGGAAAAAATCATATTCAATTTTTCAGAAAAGCGACGGATAAATGAGTCCCTGTCTGTCGCTTTTCTGCATTTTTTCCAGCGGCAGAAATTTGCATTTTCGCTATGCACCACATGTCAATCACAAAATTAATTCAAATACAATCTAAACCAGCACTAATTGCTGCCAAAATAAACATAAAATAGCTACAACATCCATAACACACCAAATATCAAGTAAATATCACTAAACATTTAAAAAATTCACCAAAGGTCCTATATACAAAGTGTTTCAAAACTTAAAAAAAGTTCAAGAATATCAACAAAGTGTCAAAATGCGAGGGAAAAAACTAAAAGAAAGTCAATCCTAAGGGGTACTCTCCACAAACTCCTCCCCATCACTACCCTAAGTCATTTCATCACTTGATGACAAGGAGGAAGGAGAACGGAGCGCATTATATCAGCGATCAATCGGGCTATTCACTTGTTCTTTGAGAGACTCGATGGTCGTGCACATATCTTTCTCAATCCGTTGTCTCTCAGAATCATCCAAGGCACGCGTAAATTGTGTAATTTGCTGCGATATATGTGCAAGTTGAACACCGTCAACTGCCTCGCCCTGGCGTGAGGATCCAATACCTACCAGTCCTGACTGGATGCGTCACAAATTGTTACTAGAGCCTAGACCATAGACTCTCCTCTTTTGTCTCCCTTTGCCACTTTCTCAATCCAAATTTGAGTGGCTTCCTCCATTGTAGGTTACGTCGGCAGACGCTGGACTTGCTGAGTCTAACTGTACTCAGATAAGATACGTCCAAACTCATTGTGCATATATATATATATATGTTAGTACTTTATATCTAAAATTTAAAACTTACATAGGCTTGTGCAGCCCTTTGCTCAAACCATATATTCGGATCTGACTCACTATTTTTTTCCTTATATGACATCTCCGAAACAGCTCAGCCTGAGTCGAAGGGCACCCCAATGTGATCTCCTACAAACAAAATGTAATTAAACATAATCAAGTAATATTTAATCAAGTTTATATGAACATATAAATTAGAAAGTTAATGTTATTACTTACCATTTTCCTTTCAATCTGCTCTACGCTGTTTGCATCCTCGATATGCAACGATCCATCTTTGACACTATTTTTAGCTTTTTTGTCTTATCTAGACAATGCCTTGAATTTATCCGTATTCCAATATTATTGAAGTTGCTCATACAAATGAGGTAGAAGCCAGTCTCTATACTTTTTGTTATCTCGAGCACTTTTAAGCCAGCTCGACAGCCTGGCATTGGCCTTCCTCTCGAAAGTGGTGGAAATGACCCTATTGTACTTTCACTTCCAAGTACACATTGTCTGAAAATCAAGTGACTAGTATTAGATGATATATATATTTATGAAAAGTTAATATTAAACTGTATATACATTAAACTCATCAAACATGGCCTGTCGTATCGCTTTTGAAATATCGTGCCAGGTGCCAAAGTTCCTGATAAAGCCTCATAACTGATTCCTTTAGAGAACATGCAACATCTTTCGAGCGATACCACCTGTAAAGAATATAATAATCATGTCAAGTCATAAATAATTAATTAAAATAAAAAAAAATAAAAAAAACTTATCAATTTAGAAAACAAACTTACGATGATCTATCAGGTTGAATCATGACTCTACCAATCCTGTCGTTCTGGACAGGTTTCAGATCCTCTTTCTCCTCCTCAAGAGGTGCAGGTGCAGGTACATGTAAAGCTGGTAGTGGGGGAAATGAATAATGTTGAGTCAATGGGGGAGTAGATGTATATGCTTCAGACTCAGAGCTGGTCTAAGTCGCAATCCTGATATGTGTGGGGATGAATCAACTGGGGATGGAGTACCAGATAATAATCTGATAGTCAATTTGTCCTATGGTGGAGGCATAATACTAGGTGTAGACATGAAGTGTGATGAGAAGTAGTACTATTAGTTCTACGGCCATAATAATATGCAAGATTCCCAGTGCCATAGGGGATAGAAGACACTAGTGGAGAAGAGCGAATTTGTGGGCAGACGAAAGACGGCTTGGAATATCGTCAAACTCTATAGGCCTCCTAGAGCTCTTATTCTTAGACTTACTAGATTTGCTACTCTTATTTCTAGGACCACCTCGATCACCATCACGTGCTGACATCTGTATGCAAATTTACATTATTCATCAAAAAATGCAGGTTTATTGTCTATTATATACTTAATAATTATTCAAAGATTCAATTATAACTTAGATTCATTAACAAATTTATTAGATTAACTAATTTATATTGATAATAAAAATGTATTATTTAATAGTTATTACATAATTAATAATTATTATTACAATTACTTTGCTTCTAATAATTATATTACATATTTAATGATTATTATATATTTAATAATTATTATTATAATTAATTTGCCTCTAATAATTGATTATATATTTAATTTTTATTATATATTGAGTATTTAATAATTATTATTACAATTACTTGACTTCTAATAATTAGATTACATATTTCATGGTTATTACATATTTATAATTATTATTACAATTACTTTGCTTCTAATAATTATGTTACATATTTAATGATTAATATATATTGAGTATTTAATAATTATTATTACAATTATTTAAACTAAGGTTCACAATCTAATAGCAAGCATTAATCTAAACTAAGGTTCACAAACTAATAGAAGACATTTACCTAAACTAAGGTTCACAAACTAATTGCAAGCATTAACCTAAACTGAGGTTCACAAACTAATAGCAAGTATTAACATAAAATAAGGTTCATAGCATAAACTAAGGTTCACACACTAATAGCAAGTATTAACCTAAAGTAAGATTCATAAACTAATAGCAAGCATTAACCTAAACTAAGATTCATAACCTAAACTAAGGTTCACAAACTAATAGCAAGCATTAACCTAAACTAAAATTCACAAACTAATAACAACCATTAACTTAAACTAAAGTTCACAAACTAATAGAAGACATTTACCAAAACTAAGGTTCACAAACTAATTGCAAACATTAACCTAAACTAAGGTTCATAACTTAAGCTAAGGTTCATAAACTAATAGCAACCATTAACCTAGACTAAGACTCACAAACTAATTTCAAGCATTAACCTAAACTAATATTCACAAACTAATAGCAAGCATTAACCTAAACTAAGGTTCACAAACTAATAGAACACATTTACCTAAACTAAGGTTCACAAACTAATAGAAAGCATTAACCTAAACAAAGGTTCACAAACTAATTTCCTAAACTAATTAAGGTTCATAACTTGAACTATGGTTCACAAATTAATAGCAAGCATTAACCTAAACTAAGGTTCACAAGACCTAACATACCCAAGAAAGAAAATTCAAAAAACCCAAACAATTCAAGGTTCACAAATTAACAATGTAACACTAACCTAAATCAAACAACTTAAAAAATAAAACATTACTTAAATTCAAAACTAATAGCAAAAAAATAATCTAATATTAGCTAAAATAAAAAAAATAGAAACCCTAAATTGACCTAAACTAAGGTTCATAACAATCAGTTAAAGATTCAAAACTAACACTCCTAAAGTTAAAATTAACAACATCAAAATCTAACTTTAACCTAAATTCAAAACTAATAGCGACCCCAACATTGAAAAAATAAAGTTGAAATTAAACCCTAATATTTAAGAAATTAACCCTAACATTCAAAAAACAAACTCAACCTAAATCACTAATAATGTAATTGACAAATCACTAACCTAAAATATTCACAAATTCAAGAACCTAATTAAAGGCATTACTATATATTTTTTTGGCTAATGATGGGTTCAATCTAAAATCAATAGGCTAAGGCATTCAACTTCACAAACTAGAAACGACAAAAGAGGAAGTTGCTAGCTTATGTACCGATGCTTCCCATTCAAACAAAAATGTGGCCAAGAAAATGCAAGAGGTAAACAAAAAGTTGATTGTTGACAAGATATTTGTTCTTATTTTTGGATCACACTCTAATTTTATATTAGGTCTATTTTTTAAGCCTATGTTTCGTCTGGAGCTCTCTCCTCTTTACCCCTTAGCTGAAGGAGAAAAGCTACTTCTACCCTCCATGGAATCTAATTGGTTCAATGGTAAAACTTTGAGTTCATGACCTTCTGCAACTAGAATATGGATTGATTTGGGTAGATAGAGTTGAGAAGGCCAAAGGGGAAGTCTGAAAATCAACTGATATATATATATAATGCTATTCAGTTGTCAAAAATTAAAATCCCTGAGAACAAAAATCTTGTTTATGTTGCCTTGTGCTATTTGTCAATCTCCAAAAACTCGTTCCACTAGGGTCAACAATACTAGATATTGTTGCTTTGACAAGACTTAGGCCACATGGAGAGCAAGTATTAGTGCCGTTCTTGGGATGGCTGGATTGACTCGTAAATTTCCCAAGTACGAAATAATTTATGATAACTCGTTATGTTACTACAAATATCTCAATGTATCAGGCAGAAATGGTTGTGACAACGGAAGAACATATATCTTTTTTGTTTATGTGGTTCAACGAGCATCTGTTTTGCGACTCTTCTTTAAACATAATCAAGCAATGCGCAAAACTGGCATATGCTCTGGCTGCGGATAGAAAGCTTGCTTTGGCACCCTTTTTCTTGTCTAATTTATATCATGGATGCACTAAAATCATTATGGGCAGGTTTCATTATGATATAGGTCCATTCAGGATATTGCAATTCTTGCTACAGTCTTACTTTCCAGAATTTTGAACTACTACTTTGGATAACCGTAATTTTCCCACCTATGGGTACCCCTTGGATGAAGGTTTGTTGAGACGTAATCTTTCAACGAATACTTTCTCTTCTTTCGTCGATGCTCTTCTAGACCAACCAACTAATTCACCTTGTTCTCTTCTAGGAAGTTTGAACCTGAGCAGTTTAAGAATTCACTTGATCCTAACTTCCAGAAACTTAATAACCCATATCTACAAGATATTTGGGCCTATTATCTCATCGCTCGAGACCTCCCTTATAGTATCATTCTGAATGAATTTTTGAAGTGCAAACATGGGGGGAAAATATTATTTTCCAAATCTATTTGCCCGACAGTTTGATATGACTCAGGCTGCCTCTTTCACCAATCAGCCAATGAACTTCCAATTAGAAGAAAAGATTTCCAGTCAGCAGACTGCACTGAAGAAACTGAATCAACGTTTTGTCAATCGAAAAGGAAGTTTTCATTTATTTCATTTTATACTAATCTTATCTCTACTGAGTTCTTTGGTTTCAGATATTGATGCTAAGGCTTGAATAAGGAGGCAATACATGATACCAAAATTTGAATAGAAACCAAACAGAGAAAATGGAAAAGAATCAGAGAGAACATTGAAAGTTGTCAGAAAAACTAATGCAATGGTATAAGCAAAAATAACGAGCGAAGCCCAGTTTGACGACTTTAATCTAGGGATATACTGTTGAGTATTTTTCATGGGAATGATTGATTGATCATAACTTGAATCTTATTATTTCAAAGTAAGGACCCGCTTCGGTCAGGAATCCCTAGATAGAGCCATCAAAATGGGGTTCGTTCATTGGCGATTTTTGCATATACCTTTTGCATTAGATTTTGTGCTAACTTTCAATGTTCTCTCTGATTCTTTTTCATTTTTTCTGTTTTTTTCTTTCTAATTTTGATTTCTTGTATTTCCTCCTTATTCAAGCCTTAGCATCAGTATCTGAAACCAAAGAACTCAGTAGAGCTAGGATTAGTATCAAATGGAACAAATGAAAACTTCTTTTTCGATTGACAAAACCTTGATTCAGTTTCTTCAGTGTAATCTGCTGACCAGAAATCTTTTCTTCTAATTGGAAGTTCATTGGCTAATTGGTGGAAGAGGCAGCCTGAGTCATATCAAACTGTCAGGCAAACAGATTTGGAAAATAATATTCTATCCCATGTTTGCACTTCGAGATTCATCTAGAATGATACTGTAAGAGAGGTCTTGAGAAATGAGATAAATGGCCCAAATATCTTGTAGATTTGGCTTATTAAATTTCTAGAAGTTATGATCAATTGACTTCTTAAAACACTCAGGTCCAAACTTCCTAGAAGAGGACATGGTGAATCAGTTGACAGTTCTAGATGAGCATTGAGGAAAGAAGAGAAAGTATTCGCTGAAAGATTTACGTCTCAGCAAACCATCATCCAAAGGGTACCCATAGGTAGGAAAATTACAGTTATCCAAAGTAGTAGGTCGAGATTCTGGAAAGCAAGACTGCAGCCAGAATTGCAATATCCAGAATGGACCTATATTGTAATAAAATCTTCCTATAATGATTGCAGTGCATCCATGATATAAATTAGACAAGAAAATGGGTGCCAAAGAAAGCTTTCTATCTGTAGCAAAAGCATATGCCAGTTTTGTGCATTGTTTGATCATGTTTAAAAAAGAGTCACAAAACAGATGCTTGCTGAGCCATGTAAACAGAAGAGATATATATTCATCTTGTCACAACAATTTCTCCCTGACACATTGAGATAGTTATAGTAACATAATGAATTATCATAAATTATCCCATGCTTGGGAAATTAACGAGTCGATCCAGCCATCTTAAGAACGACACTGACTTGCTGTCCATGTGGCCTAAGTCCTATCAAAGCAACAATATATAGTATTGTTGGCCCCAGCGGAACGAGTTTGTGGGGATTGACCAATATCACAAGGCAACATAAACAAGATTTTCATCCTCGAGGATTTCATATTTTGACAACTAAATGGCATCATATATATCATCTAATTTCCAGACTTACCCTTTGGCCTCTCAACTGAAAATCCATGAACTCAGAGTCTTACCATTGATCCAATCAGGTTTCGGAGTGTAGAAGTAGCTTTTCTCCTTCAGCTAAGGGGTAAAAAAGAAAGATCTCCACAGGAAACATTGTCTTAAAACATGGATGCAATCTCTAGCACCCTTAACTTGTTAATGGAACATGTTAATTTATCTGTTTCTTAGTTGATAACTTAATCGGAATGAAATAACACAAGTAAAGAAGAGACACAATATTTTACGTGGAAAACCCCAGCTCACAAAAGGGTAAAAACCCATGACCTGCACCTCTGCAGGATTTAACCCAACTTCACTAAATCAACGAGCTGAAGCAAAAATTTAGATTATAACTCTTGTAACCTAGGAACTAACTCTAATCCCTAATATTCAACAATCTCCCTAGACTGTTGAATCCCACTTCAAGTTCCCTAACTTGAAATTTAGATTACAAAACAATTACAACCTAAGAACTAACTCTAATTCCTACACTTCAACAATCTCCCCAGATCGTTGATCCCACTTCAAGCTATCCCCAACTTAAAGTTAACTCGACCTCAATATTGTTTCCTAAACAACAAATCTAGAAAAGCAATAAATTACAACTCAACTGAACTTCCTAATACACATTAACTAGAATAGAATACTGTCAAACATATGGCAATGAATCATGTTCTTCAATCCGGTCCTTTGTATCAGGTTGCATTTCGATAGCTAGGAAGAACTCTTTCAAATATTACTCTTCCTTATTTGCTTATATTCTTCCTTTTTCTTTTAGTATAAGTGTGTGAGTCCCATGTTGGAAGACCCTGTGTACTTATAGATCTTTATTGTTCTTCTCAGCCAAGTAGACTTCTAAATTCACACGAACTCCCATTGCATTTTGGACTCTCTTGGTCTATCCTGTGGTAAACTCTTTATCACATGCAGACTTCTCTCAGCTTCATGCTTTGTGCAGATTTTGAGATCTTCTATATCTAGGATTCCTTCTATTTAGAGAATCCTAATGCAGGTGGGACTCCGCCTGATGGAAAAGTCATGACAACCTATTTCATGAACATATTACATTATTTTGTCAATCATTGAAATCTTTCTAACTCCAACAAATTCCCTCTTTTTGATGATAACAAGCCTATACTTATTGTGTGCTATCTTCAACCTATTTTTGTCAATTCTAAGCAAAGGATCAGAAGAAATTGTTAGAGGGACCAGGTCAGAGTAATTTATTATAAACATTACATAATATATCACCTATAGAAACACTTAAAAGCCAAAACTTCAGTTAGATATAGCAACATATTTGCAAAGAAAAGCAAGATGCAAGAGACTAAGACCAAACACTTCCATTGATCATTCATAAGATGCACCTCATGGTTTTAATAAAATTAAAAATAAAAACAAAGCACTTGCGATAAGAAATGGGAAGGTTTGGAAGAGTCTAAGGATGGGGAGCCTAGGCTTTTGGTGAGGTTATTCCTTTTAAGTATGTTAGTATTCTCTTCATTGCCCTTATTTGGGACTCATTTAGATTGGAATAAAATCTAGCACAAAGTCCCATACTAAACACCATAATAGGCCTTTGAAAATCCTCCATCTTAAACCTTTTCAGTAACTCCTTCACTTGCTTTTGCTGATGAATCATTGTTTTACATGGGTGACCATGCGCCATCAGAAACTTGGATAGTCTCTCATACCATGTTCATCAAGTTTGATTCTGACCACCCATTTAGTACCAATGGTTATTCTCCCTTTTGGTTTTAGTATCAGATGTCACACGTTGTTCCTTTCAGACTGGTCAAGCTCCTCCTTCAATGCAATGATCCAAATTTGCATCCTACAAAGCTTCATTAATTTTCTTAGGTTCAACAATAGAACTGAATGCATTAAAAGCATATAGATTCTTTATCCCAGATTTGGTGGTTATCCCAGACTTTAGATCAATTAGAATATTATAAATTAGATGAGATCCTTGATATTTGTATCCTCTGAGAACTAAACCTTAGGTATACTCGGATACTTCACATTTTGTTTCATAAATGAATAATTCTTCCAGGGAGTGAATAATTTTGTTTTTTCATCACTATTGTTTGTAGGACCTGTTTCTTTTACCTGTTCCTCTCTGATGGTTTCAGAGACTCTTTGTGATTGATCTTTATCTTGAAATATCATCCAAAGGATACCTTTCCACTCCTTCCTTCAATAAGTGAGAGAAAATTCTATTTATCTCCAGTCATATGCCTTGAGCAAGCACTATCCATGTACCAGTTCTGCTTGCTTCCTCTTACTTTAACATGCAACTGAATCAAAGGTTAGTTTTAGGAACCCAGTCAAGCTTGGGTCCTTTTGCTTTATCAAAAGGGTAAATAAATCTCTTTTGGTCAAATTTGGTAATGCATAAGAAGATTTTCCACTTTTCACTTACATATTCCTCTTTCGTGTTTCATGCAGTATTTTAGGACTCTTTTCCCTTTTCATGGAAAAATTCACATTCTTGTTGCTTTTCCTTATATCTACTAGACACTTTCATTTGAGATGATCGGTATTTCCACAATATAAACATAACTCATATTCATTTTCAGAAATATCCTTTTTGAATCCTAACCAAGTTGTTATATTATGTGTTCTACCACTAAGCTGAGCAAGAATCTGTGAGGACTGAGTCCAACAATTTGCTTTCTCAAGCTCATACTTAGCTCTTGATAGTTCTAGACCGTTTCGTCTAGATTTTTCTCTTTTTGAACAAAGCTCCTCTTTATCTTTTCTTAAATCATCCTTACATTTGAGTTGCACACCATTTAGTATTGTTTTCCCTTTTCATTGACAACCAGCTTCTGAATTTCACACTTTGAGGGATAATATTGATGAATTACATAGTTTTACGTATTCCTCTAAATACTGATTTTCCTTTTCTAATATGATTTTTATACTTTCAAGGTCAATGTATTCATACTTTAGACTAGTGAAAGCACTAAGTAACTCATTTATTTATTCAGTTAAATCATGAAAGTCATTTATCAATGTGATCATAAGAGAAAGCCTTTTCTTAGAGAATAGATCCAATTTATCTTTTAAAGCAAGAGTACTTACATCCTCTTTTTAATCCATCTCTGAATCTGAATCTGAATCTTCAAAGGACATCAGAGCAGTGCCATCTATAGTCTGAGTCATCAAAGCTTGATCCTTCAGTTTCAATTTCTTTGAGAGCTAGAGTTTTGTCTTTGTTTCCTTCTCCCTTTTTGAAGCCTTTCATGTTCATTTCATATGTTTTAAAATTTCCAACTAGTTCATCTAGTGTCAAGGTTTTCAGATACTTGGTTTCTCTTATGGTAGTAACTTTCACATCCCAAGTCTTTGGGAGAGTTCTAATAACCTTGTTCACCAATTCGTTAGTAGAAAGTCTCTTTCCCACAGATACTAGCGCATCTACAATAGTTGTGAACCTAGTAATCATGTCTTGAAGAGATTCACCAGCCTTCATTTTGAAGGTCTCATATTCCGTGTAGAGCATGGATACTCTGAATTTTCTCACCTGAGTTGTTCCTTCATGCACATTCACAAGAGTGTCCCAAATTTATTTTGTGGTGGTGCAGCCTGAGATCCTGTTGTATTCATATGGTCAAAGTTTGCAAACAAGAATATACTTGGCTTTTGCATTCTTTCCAAGCATCTCGTAGTCAGCCTCATCATACTCATTTTTTTCTTTAAGTACGTTCTTATTTTCAAAATCCTTCTTCATAGGGTATTGAGGTCCATCAATAACCCTGTTCTAGAGTTCATAGTCCACAACCTATAGGAAATCTTTTATCCTTTCTTTCAACCATGAGTAGTATTGTCCATTGAACAATGGAGGCATGTTTATGTATTGTCCCTCACCGTATCCAAGTGGAGGTGCAGAATTCATCCTGGTGTTTTCTTGGTTAGACTTGTAACAAGATAACTCGCTTTGATAGCAATTTATATCTCTAGCACCCTTAACTTGTTAATGGAACAAGTTAATTTATCTATTTCTTAGTTGATAACTTAACCGGAATGAAATAATGCAAGTAAAGAAGAAACACAATATTTTATGTGGAAAACCCTGGCTCACAAAAAGGTTAAAGAAATCATGACCTGCACCTCTGCAGGATTTAACTCAACTTCACTAAATCAATGAGCCTAAGCAACAATTTAGATTAAAACTCTTGTAACCTAGGAACTAACTCTAATCGCTAATATTCAACAATATCCTAGGACTGTTGAATCCCACTTCAAGTTCCCTAACTTGAAATTCAGATTACAAAACAATTGCAACCTATGAACTAACTCTAATTCCTGCACTTCAACAATCTCCCCATATTATTAATCCCACTTCAAGTTATACCCAACTTGAAGTTAACTCAACCTCAATATTGTTTCTTAAACAACAAATCTAGAAAAGCAATAAATTATAACTCAACTGAACTTCCTAATACACATTAACTAGAATAAAAGATTGTCATACATATGACTATGAAACATGTTCTTCAATCTGGTCCTTTATATCAGGTTGCACTTTGAAACCTAAGCCGAACTCTCACAAATATTTCTCTTGCTTATTTGCTTTTGTCTTGCCTTTTTCTTTTCTACAAGTACATGAGTCCCATGTTGGAAGACCTTGTGTACTTATAGCTCTTCATTGCTCTTCTCAGCCAAGTAGACTTCTAACTCTACAAGAACTCCCACTGCATCTTAGACTCTCTTGGTCTATCCAGTGGTAAAGTCTTTATCACATGCAGACTCCTCTCTGCTTCATGCTTTATGCATACTTTGAGTTCTTCTCTATCTTGTATTCCTTCTTTTTAGGGAATCCTAAAGCAGGTGGGACTCTTCCTAATGGAACAAGTAGTGACAACCTATTTTGTGCATATGTTCCATAATTTTGTCAATCATCAAAATCTTCTTGCATTTTTCCTAAACTTCGTCAAGCCTATCCGCTCATTTGTTCCAAACCAGAGTTTATAGTTTCAAGATCGTGCTTTTAGTACGCGTGTGGTGAGATGTTCCAAGCCCGGTATCTACTGATTTTGCCATTCCTATGATTCAAAGGATTCACCAGCTATAGGGCAGTTAGCGCAGACATCAAGTAAGGGCTCGTAGGCTACTCATGCCAAATGAACATCCAATTTTTTTCAGGGGGAAGAGAAGAGCTCTAGGTCTAGCCTCTTATTCTATTTATTCTATTGGTCCATCGGGCAGGTAAGCAAGACAGAAGTCTCATTGTTCGTGGTGTTGCAATGAATCCCCAAATATCTTCGAGTGTTTCATCCGATCCCCAATCTCCCAGTATCAATATTTCAGTTGCTCAAGCCGGTACAATGGTTGCTAAGGCTTGTAGCTTGCTTTTGTCCTTAGTCAATTTTGGACTGAAGCTGTTCTAACTGCCGTATCTTTTTTGAACCGAATACCTTCCTCTGTAATCTCTGGTCTCTCTCTTTTTGAGAGAAGATTTTCTACCCCGCTTGCCTATGAAGAACTTCAAGTCTATCGGGAAAGAATGTGGTGGTAACCCCCGTAGCTTTGTCTAGAACCAGGCATCCATCCATGTAGGAAGAGTCACCCTAGCCACTACGGTCCAACCAATTGGTAGGGAATCAATAGATTCTTTTTCGGGAGCGATTCATCCTTCCCGAACGCAGCATACAACTCTCCATTATACTGCGCTCTCCAAGTGTGCTTGTTCTCCCCTTCTTCCTTACCCTGGCAAGCTTTGTGAAATAACTCCGATGAGAAGAAAAAAGAAGGCGTTAAGAGACCCTCCTGGACCAACCCTAGACACTCTAAGATCCTTTTTCAAACCTTCTCCCATTTTGATTTCGAGTCAAGAAAAAAATGGCTCGAATGGTACGATCCCTCCGTCACCCCAGAATGAAAGGGGTGATCTCATAGTATTAGGCTAAGAAGAATAGGTTGGGATTGATACCACCTTTCAAAGAGTGGTTTTGTTCTGTCAATACAGCTTATCGAGTTATCAAGCTGAACTGCCTTCTGTAAGGAGCTTGAATCGTTCGTTTACTCTAAGTCTTATTACCGACGCGATGGATTTCTATTTGAAAACACTTTCAATACAAAAAGAGCTCCTTCTGGATCCTCCCACTGCTTGGGAGCTTACGCTTTCATGTTCTATTTCACTCCCGAGGGTTCTTTACCCTCACGGGAAAACGAGAGTAAGCAAGGCTTTTAGCAGAAAAAGATGAAAATCGACTCTTTATCCCCTGTTCATTCTTCCAACAATTTATACGGCTTGATGAGGCGCGCTTTTCATGCAGAATCAGTCTTCTGTGGTTCCAGCTGTGGAAAGATTCCCTAGTTCCAGAGTCCGACAAAAAAGACTAAATTTGCGAATTCACCTCCCTCTGAGTCCGATTAGAAAAACAGGGATGAAAGGCCTAGTTTTCGGTGAGCTAGTGGGATTTAAGTATGACTTTCCATTTTCCTCAATCAGGACTTATTACCGTGATCAATTCACTACCAGTGCCCATGTGGCCGAGGTTGTCCCAAAGTGGCCCGATGCCTGAGTTGAGGCTCCCATGTCCCGCCGACCCTCCGAAAAAGTAAGGGCTCATAGGGAGTCAGAAGCAAGCAGAGTAAAAGGCGGGTAAAACTCACATAAGCAGAGGGGGAGACACATTCATGATAAGCGAGAAGGGCGCCCCGGTCTGAACATGCCAGGTTGGTTGACAAACCTAAGGGCAAAGTCGGGGGCGAGGGGGCAGCCGGAAAGGATAGTTCCTGAGGTTCTAGAAAATAATAAACAGAAGCGTGGGTACATAAAAACCTGACGGATGGGATAAGAATCATTTTTTGGGCGCGAAAATCATAGAGCGTGCGTGCTACGCTCTCGCCCTCCTTCCATCCGCGAAGCTAAGGCGAGAGAAAAAGCGTAATTCCCCAGTGTCATAGGTTACCTTTCTTCCTAATTCCAACAATGGACCTAACATAAAATTAGAGGGTAATCCAGGAATAAGAACAAATATCTTGTCAACAATCAGCTCTTTGTTCACCTCTTGCATTTTCTTAGCCATATTTTTCTTTGAATGGGAAGTTTTGGTACCTAAGCTTGGAACTTGCTCTTTTGTCGTTTCTAGTTTTTCTGCAAGAGCAAGTTAAGAAGAAAAATATTATAAGAAACTTAGGAAAAAACCTACAGATTTGAACATGTAATTTGACTTATTTAACCCCCGTTTGGCCATGAGAAAAAAAAAATCACTTTTTTTGAAATTTTCAAAGTTGGAGTTGTGTTTGGCCATAATTTCTGTAATAATTATCTAGAATTTAAATATATTTTTTTTAAAAAACATAAAAAGTGATTTAAAAATGAAATATAATTTAAATAAGGTTATTTTATGAAAATAAAAAATTTAGGATTTTTTTCAAAAAAAAAAATTAAAAAGTGAAAAAAATAAAGGTGAAAATAGTGAAACAACTATTGGGTTATTTTCACTTTTTCAAATACTACTTCAAGTTGTATTTGGAATCTTATGGCCACACACTAATTTCTGAGTGAAAAACTTTTCCGGAAAAAAGTAAAAAATTCTTATGGCCAAACGCCTACTTAATGTTACAAAAATAATGTGGGTTAACTAGACACAATCACACGCAAAGAAAATAGAGAAGAAAAATAACACAAGGATTTAACGAGGTTCGGATAGGCCTAATCCTCCAAGCAAAAGTATAGAGAGTTTTTGACTATGAAAGAAGAGAAGTTTACAATGCTCTTAGAATCTCCAACTACAACCCTATATATACATCTCAAGTAGTCCCAAACATATAAGAAAAAGGTTCTTCCAATCCTACAAGGACTATATATTTTTCTTTCCCAAACCTATTAGGACAATGGGTTTCCTAAGCCAATAGGGATTGTGAGTTTCCTAAAATATACAAGGAAAAAATTCAAGACATAATTAACAAATCTTCCCCTTGGCTTGAATTCTGTTCATTAATAAGAACAATGTCTCTCCGCCTTGCCCTCAGCTCTCGAAAGGGCTCACTGAGTATTACACACACCAATCAAGTCCAGGCAATGCCTAAACTTATTGGTCGAGACTTTCTTGGTCATCATATCTGCCAGATTATGATGTGTAGACATCTTCTTCACATAACCAACCCCTTTACAGGCTACTACCCTTTGTCCCTTTGGCAATAAACTAAATTTCAATATTTGATTCTTGTGAAGTAACTCAATCTCTTCACTTATAGCACTAACCCATAAATCCACTTTTGAACTAGAAATAGCTTCCTTATAGATATTAGGCTCAACCACGTCAATGGAATTTTCTGCAACTGACAAAGCAAATTTCATAAATTCTGCATATCCAGAAAGATTTTCATCAACTACATTTGCAAACCTCTTTGGTCGATTGATCACTCTCTTTTCTCTGCCTGTTGCAATGTTATACGATTGTTGTTGCATATGTGCATCAATATTCTCATCTTGATTAATGTTTTGCACCTCCTCCACTTCTGAATTATTGGGCTGAGTTAGTGGATATTCAATTTCTAGCTCTATGCAGTCACGGACACCATGATCTATTTTTGCTATTTTCTTGTCTTTCTAACTGTCCAGTGAGGAAGATTCATTAAATATCATATCCCTACTAATAATTAACCCTAGAATCTTTTGATCTAAACACCACAATCTATAACCTTTTTCTCCAGTTGTATACTCTAGAAATATGTACTTTTTTGCCCTCGGCTCAGGTTTTCCATCCTTCACATGAGCATAAGTAGGAAAATCAAATATCATCAAATTTTATTAATCAGCAGGCGAAGTGGACCATACCTCAAAAGGAGTTTTGAACTCAATAGTTGTGGATGGAGACCTATTGACCAAATAACAATTTGTATTGATTGCTTCAGCCCAAAAATTCTTGATAACACATAAGTGTGAAAGCATACTTTGTGCCCTATCACAAAGTGTTTTGTTCATACGTTCTGCAACATAAATTTTTTTATGGTGTTCTAACACAAGTGCGGTCTCACTATGCCCTCTCTGCTGCAGAACTCATTGAACTTTAAGTTGCAAAATTCCAATACATTATCAGTTAGAAGACGCTTGACTTATCTTTCAGTCTGCACCTCTCAACCATCGTCTTCCATTTATCAAATGTCAAAAATGCCTCATCTTTTATTTTCAGAAAATACACCCATATCATTCTTGAGTAATCATCAATCAAAGTCATAAAGTACCTGACACCACTTTTGAAGGGAACTCTGTTTGGACTCCACAAGTATAAATGTATATAATCTAACTTGTCTTTGGTCTTGTGCTCCACCTTCTTGCTGAACTTTACCCTTGTTTGCTTACCAACCACACAATGCTCACAAAAATTAAAAGATTGATTTTTGTATCCATCCAACAAATTTTATTTGCTCAACAAAGACAAGCCTTTGTCGCTCGTATGACCAAGTCGCAAGTGCCACAACTGAGACTGATTCAGATCACTCCTTCCAGAAGCTACAATTGCTTCCCTTTCAACTACACTGGCTTGAAGATAATATAGTCTAGAATGCACCTTACCTTTCATGAGTACTATGGAGCCTTTACACATTTTAAGTGTTCCATTCTCTGAGTGAAACTTGTACCCTTGATCATTCAAAGTCGAAAGAGAAATCAAATTTCTCTTCATTCGATAAACATGCCAACACTCAATATTTCTGATAACGGCATCGAACATTCTCAATTTAATGTTATCAATCCCATCTGCCTCTAATGGGTTATCATCACCTAGATAGACAGTCTCACTCGTGTGGTTGTAAGTTAAAACCAGTTCTTATATGGACACATATGTTACACCAGAATCAAGAACCCAGAAATTATGCCTATGACCAGAACTCACAACACAACCTTCCCCTACATAGTCATTATTATTATATTTATTGCTAGTGTCAATAATATTTGTTGAGTTATCTACTTTCTTCTTTTCTCTTTTCTCCTTTAGCTTAGGACAATATTTTTGTAGTGACCTTGCTCCCCGTGATTCCTTGCTCTAGAGTTTGATTTGGCATTGAACTTTTTCCTATTAAAGTCTTTTTATTGTGTTATTCCCCTACTCACAAGAACTTCATCCTCGGTTCTGCTATCTGGAAAGCTTTTTTTCAACTCTTTAGATTTTAGTGCATTACTAACATCATCTAGTGAGATACTGTCTTTCCCATATAGCAATGTATCAATAAAAGTATCATACGATGGTGGTAAAGAACATAACACGATCAAGGCATGATCCTCACTGTCAATTTTTATATCTACATTCTTCAAGTCTATTATAATTGAATTAAACTCATCAAGGTGGGTTTTAACCAGTGTACCTTCATTCATTTATCTTTTTAAAGTAGAGGCGATTTGTCATCGATTTGTTAGTATATAGATCTTCCAACTTCTTCCATACCATTACTGCATATTTTTTCCAGCAATTTTCCAAATAATGATATCTGTAATGCTCATGAAGATCGCACTCAAAGCCCTCTCCTTCAGGCTTGCCTTCTCTGACTCTTTCATCTCCTCAGGAAAAGCCTCCTCAATTGCCTTCTATAACTCTTGTAACATTAGGGACGATCTCATTCTAATCTTTCATACACTGAAACTAGATCTCTCATCGAATTTCTCTACTTCATACTTTGTTAAAGATGATGGAGACATCTTATGTAACACCCCAGAATTTGATTTAGCTTTCTAACTCAGAAACTTGCAGAAATTTTGAACTTCCAGGGATCACGGGTTAAGTCCAAGAGTTGTGGATGGTTCTACGAGTCATGGAAGAGACTCTTGATTCTAGTCCTGCAGACCACCCTCAGGTCTAAGAACCACGAGTAAATTTTACAGTTCGTGGATGTTTCCACGGGTCATGGAGCCAACCCGTGGAACTCAAACAGAGAGTTGTCGAATTCCTAGAAACTATGAGATATTTCCATGACTCGTGGAAGTTTCCCCGAGTTGTACTGTTAATCATGGGATCTGTTCTGTAGCTTGAATTTTGGGCTCAGGAACCACGAGACCCTTTCTACCACTCGTGGATACTTCTACGGTCCGTGGGAAGGACCTGTGGAACCTAAAGCCAAGTTTTAAATTAGCTTTTTCCTAATTAATTCCTAGGGGTATTTTCATAAATACCCACCCTTCTAACTCTTACGTGAGGTCATTTTGGGCAATTCTAGAAGGGGTTTTAACTTCAGTTAGCCTAAGTTCCTTTCCTTAAGCTCTCATTCAATCCAAAAGAGGAAAAGAGTCTTATTCTCTCAAGCTCCAAGCTCCCATCTAAGGATTCATCTTCAAGCCTCCATTCTCCTCATCTAAAGTTTAGAAAGCTTCAATTCGGGTATGTGGGTATTCAATAAGGGGATTCTTTCACCCTTATGCCCCAAACCCCAATTCTTCTAAATTGAATTTATGAATTTGAAGTTAGGGTTCATACCCAATCCTCATGGGCTTTTCTACTAAGTATTTTCTCATGATTCTTCAATAAATTCTAAGTTCAGTTTCATAATTTACATGGTCTTTGAAATTGATTACTTACCTTTATGATTTGAAGGCTAATCCAAGCTAAATTTTGCCTGCATATCTTGATTTAAGGAAAATTGCATGCATTGATATTATGATCTCAAGTATTTATGAAATTGCATATTTATGAAATTGCATACTAAATTCTTCAAGTTATGAATTTAGAAAGAGAAGTTAATTATGGCTATGCTAAGCTATAAGACTTATGATTTGAATTTGCATAACATTAGATATGTTCTTATGCTTTTCAAACAGATTTGACATAAGATATGTCACAAGTATATATAAGTTATCTATATGCATGTTTTTGGGAGTAGTATTTAGCACCGAGTGATAAGAGTTCAATTACCCAAGTCCAAAACTACGTTGCCAGTGTAGGTGAAAGGGGTCCTTGTTAGTTGAGAGTGTCCCTTATGAAAGTGGTTCCACGATATGATATGTATAGTACTCTGTTCCTTGGCAAGGATCGGGGTAGCTTTGCCAACTAGAGTTATATAGTTGTATTCCATGTAGCTCACATGCTCTATTGTTGGTTATGAGAAACTCCCATAAGAAAGTTTTATGCATCAAGTTATTCTATTTCATGATTTAAGCTTTACTTATGTTATTTTCTCACGATATCTCTTTTGAGCATGATTTAGGATTTAAGTATGTTTTAAGCATGTTTTGATGTCATTTATGCATATCTTACATACTCGATACATCCTATAGTACTGACGCATGTCTTGCACTGCATCTTTTTTATGATGCAGCTTCAGGCTCTTTCTCTTATACTCGTGGCTAGACCTCGCCGGAGTTCCAGTTTCCATTGGTGAGCCCTCGTTATTCGAGGACCAGTACTAGACCTATATCTTTATGTTGTTTTCTTCAGATTCCTCGAGTTATTTAGGGTCTTGTCCCATCAAATCTTATGATAGCTTAGAGGCTTCAGACATAGCTAGACTTGTAGGTCAATTTCTCGGTCATGATGGCACCTACAACCCCCAGTAGGCGAACCAATTCCTGTAGCACAGGATAGTTAGTAATGAGCTACTATCTAACAAATAAGCGGAAGGATAGTTTAATAAGCAAAAGTAAGGGAACAAGATGAAGAGAATAGATAACAGGAATATATATATACATATGCGGAAACTAAACCAAACCCCAGGACCTGGTATCATAGTATAGAGCCAGGACTACATACATGGAGTGCAAACGATCCAAAACAATATATACAGATGTCTCCGAATGATAATAGAGTACATAAAGCAAAAGATAAACTAAAGCTAAGCTCTGGTCGCCAAGAGCTCACCCTCAGTGTGAAGTAGTCCCCAATAGATTTCCAAGCACTAATCACAGCGATCTAACGGCGATAGCCCACGCTAGGATCTGCACCAAAAGATGCAGGGGGTAGGGTGAGCACCAAATATGAAGCATAAGGTACCCAGTAGGTATCATACGCCGACTCGACACATATAAGATAAAAGCGTAGTAACAGACAGAATAGAAGCAAGTAGTCACAGAAATCAAAAAAAGGTACACAGGAACTAGCCCAGAGGGAAGTCAATAGAACAACATGCGAGGCCAGCAAGCAGAATATATACACAACAGGCATAAGTGAAAGTAAGAAACAATGCACCTGGGGTCCTTGCAATAACAATATATACATAATAAGTTTACGAATTGGACGGTACACCGGTAACCTCAAGTGTAAGAGAAAGAGGGAAAGAGTAATGATAGGCATGCTCGGAGACAGGAATCAAACTCAACTAATCATATCAATCTCAAATCCAGAAACTAACAGCCTAGCAGTAAGCAATTTCATGCTTAACCGTAACAGGGAACAATTCTGTAAGTAAATAACAAGAGTCTACCTACAGTCCCCCGGCCGCCCATACAACCGAGGAACACAAACAAGTGAAAACAAACCCAATGGGCATCCCATACTATCGGAGCGTACAATCAACAAAAACAAACAAGGGTGGAGCCTCAAACAATGAATGATATGATGCATGAAGATCTCGAGTGAAATAGTATCTCTGTATGTACCTCCTCCGGTGCCGATCCGGTCCATCAGGTAGGTTTCATGGAAGGAAACTTCCCGTATACCTCTACTCCACTGTACACCCTTGCTCTGGCACACGCAACCCAAAGCCCCAGGCCTAGGTGGCAAGGTCCATGGAGGTCCCAGACCCCATACTAAAACTCAGTATAAAGACATATCATCCGGAAGCAAGTCCGGGTTCAAGATAGAGACCCTCTCGAATATGCATGCCCAGACCCTGTCCAGGACTAAAGTAGTGGGAAAATATCTCAAAAACTCCTCCAAGGGTGCCCGGGCATAACTGGGTCTGAACAGTACAAAGTCATCTTATGTGCTCGGTCCGACCGAGGCTAAAAACCATCCCAATTTAATAAGAAACTCAACTAGCACCCCGGCACTGCCGAGTCTAGCATTAATAGTAAAACTGGTGATAGAAATCATAATTTGACCTTCTTTTACCCCAAAATTATTCAAAAGGTAAATCAAACCATTTCTAATTCATTTCTATCAAAAATGGGCCCCCGGGGCCATGCAAGGTTTAGAAAATAATGCCAGTAGGCCCGAAGCCAAAACCGTAGTAAAACATGGATAAAACCTCTTTATATGCATGGAAATGGTACAATCTAACACAATACCTTCCCAGCAGCTCACAATCAACCTATCGACCCTGCACAGGCCCATAGCTACTCAGCAAGCATAACCAGCCTAGAAGGATAATTCTATGCCCGGGACTCGCAGACATTCCCAATATCCCACCTTCTATGTTCCTGAGTCAACAAGGCCTCACAGGACCACAAGGGTAAATAAAACGTATTGGCAAGTACTACAAGCATCGGAGGAACAAAAGTAGGCGGACATGAATAAAGCGGTCAAGGTCTGTGGTACCAACCTAATAATCCAACCCAAGTATGCCAGCTAGTACAATTTTATCCGATATATGCTAAGTCTAGGGAGTTTAAACCATAACCTACCTGTCGTCCGATGATAAGCTGCTAAAACAACGATGTCCAGGCCCGAACCGCTCTAAGAAGCTCCGAAACAAAATCAAACTCGAACTCGTGCTTGAATAACTTCACATAGATAATCAATTTTCTACCCATAAAAAGAAAGATATCGTAGCCCACATATTTTCCACGAAATTCCTTTCAGCGTGCAACCCCATCTCACAATGTTGATAACTAACCAAACCCAATAGGAGGAAATGAAAAATCCAAGAATTTGCTGAAGTTCATCCATGTTAATAATGACATTTCTAAGTTTTAAAAACAATTGCTAATTAATGCTACATGTGCCAAATGATGCCACCACTCATAGATAATAATTGCTGGCCACTCCCTCCACCTACAGTGGAAGTGGCAATTACAAGGGAACAAAAAAAATATTCTTATCCCGTTATTTATATACTCGGGTATTGCATAAATTTGTGATAAAATAAATATATTTTTTTTCAATAGATCATAATAAATAGAAAATTATTTCAAATAAATCCTACTATATTATAATAATAATTTTCAACATAACTAAATTTACTATCTCTGTTAAAATATTATACTGTATAAAAACCTTATAAAATAAATACGTACACAATTATATCATAACAAAAGTATCTTTCATAGACCTTTAAAATATTTTAGGAAGGCAATAAAAATATAGCTTTTTACCACATTCAACTTTAAAATAAAAAAATTTCAAATACGCGTGATGTTAATAAAATTCTTAAATTTAGGCTCGCAAGCCTTTGATACGGAACAAAGGTTAAGGTCGTACGCTCGAAATTCACCATCTCACAATTTTGATACTCAGCTTCTAAGACAAGGAATTGATCATAACGACTAATCAAACGGCCAGAGCACCAGACTACCGGTACCAGCAAGCCATAAATGACTTGGGGCCGCTACAGGAAAGCTCTAACAGTACAAGGAAAACGTATACGCGGAAATGACCGGAAGAGTCATTACATCATCCACTACTAAAAAGGACTTTTGTCCTTGAAAGTCAAGGACAAGGGAGTACCTGAAGGCTCAAACAACTGTGGATACTGAGCCCGCATATCTCTCTCGGGCTCCCAGGTAGCCTCCTCGACTGGACGATGCCTCCACTGAACCTTAACAACCGGGATCTCTCGAGACCTCAATCTCCTGACATCTCTGGCCAAAATAGCTAGCGCTCCTCAACAAAGGCTAAACTCTCATCCAGCTGAACCGTCTCCCACTGCAACACATGAGACTCATCTGGAACATACCGTCGCAACATCGATACATGGAAAATCGGGTGCATAGATGAAAACATCAGAGGCAAAGCTAACTGATAGGTAACACTACCAACCCTCTGGAGAATCTCGAATGGCCCAATGTACCTGGGGCTAAGCTTGCCCCGCCTACAAATCTCATCACACCCTTCAAGAAACTTTTACGGATCCTCTTTGGACTTGGACCCATGAAACTCTGGAGGATTCATCCGAGTGAAGTCTCGTATCATTGTTGCAACAATGTTGGGCTGAGGTGTAGCTGGTGCCACAGCCTACTGGTTGACCTGAGCGGTCATGTCTTGGCAAGCACTTGAAATGTAGCCCTGAATTCATCATGGGTAACTTGCTCATTCAGAGGATTTACCGGAGCTGCTGGTGCTAGCTGATTCCTCGCGTTGGCTCTTCTGGCAGGCATTTTCTGAAACTCGTAGAGCACGAGTTAGAAGGAGATTAAATAGAGTTCATACTCTATAGCACGAGCTGAAAAAGAATGAAGTGAATATTTCTTAATGACATTTCATAGCTTCTCCCCCATAAGTATGGCGCTCTTCACACTCATGAAGAAGACTCTACTCGACGTGGCTTTCAGACACCCTAGGACACTTGAACCTGATGCTCTGATACCAAGTTTGATACGCCCTGAGGCTACCCCTAGATGTAACACAGTATTTAGTGTCACAAGTGACTCCAAGCTAACCCATGGCCTGGCTTCCCTAAATAATTTCTGATAAAAATTCAACTGTGCAAAAAACTAAAGTATTTAAATACGTGAGATGGGAAAGAAACCCAAACATGTCTGAATATACGTATAGATATATGAAAATATGTTAAGTCTTAAAGTAATCTGAAATACTCAAAAGCTGATTCTAGTCTATGTTCGAAAGCCTCTAACTGAAGTGAGTTGTTGGGACAAGCTCCCAGCTAACATTAAAAGTTTAAAACTGAATTAGCAATACTGAAACAAGGCATGATTGGTGGCAAAAGGTTTTACTCAAGAAGCTGGAATAGATTATGAGGAAACTTTTTCACCAGTTGTGAAGTTTACCTCTATTCTATTACTTTTGGCTATTGTTGCATGTTTAGATCTAGAATTACACCAAATGGGCATGAAGATCGCTTTTCTAAATAGAGAATTGAACAAATAAATATACATGGAATAACTAGTAGGTTTCATTGTTAAAGGCCAAGAAAAGAAAGTATGTAAATTAAAAAGATTAATTTATGGTCTGAAGCAGTCTTCAAGATAGTGGTACCTGAGATTTCACAAGGAGGTGATTTCATTTAATTTCACCATGATCGATGAAGACCATTGCATCTATGTGAAGAAGTCCAATGGGATGTTTGTAATTCTTTTCCTTTACGTGGATGATATTTTATTAGTCGAAAATAATTTAGAGTATGTAAAAACTGTCAAGACTTGGCTTTCAAAGTCATTTGACATGAAAGACATAGGTAAAGGAAACGATATATTGGGTGTTAAAATCCAAAGAGATCGTTCCAAGAAGTTTTTGAGTTTAACTCAAAAAACATATATAAAGAAAATTTTAGAATATTTTCGAATAAATAGTTGCAAGCCTATGGATACTCCAATAGCAAGAGGTGAAACTTTAAGCCTTGAAATGTGTTCAAAGACTGAAAAAGAAAAGGAAGACATGCCTCGAGTTCCATATTCCAATGGTATCGGGAGTCTGATGTACGCTATGATGTGCACTCATTCAGACATTTGTTATGACGTGGGTTAGCAAGTATCAATTTAATCCCGAAAGGAAAATAGTAAAGAGAATATTTTTATATCTGAAGGGAACTGCAGATTATTCACTATGCTATAGTGGATCTGATTTACTCCTGAGAGGTTATACAGATGTTGATTGGGCTGGTGACCCGAATGACAAAAAATAAACCTTCGGTTATTCTTTCTTACTTAATGGTGGTGCTATTTCATGAAAAAGTAAAAAACAAACGTGCCTAGCTCTTTCAACCATGGAATCTGAATTTGTCGCTTGTGCATCTGCAGTACAAGAAGATGTTTGGTTGTAGAGATTCTTTGAGCATTTGAATGTTGTAAAGAATTCTAAGGGTCCCATGACTTTGTATTGTGATAGTCAAGAGGCTATCGCATACACGAAAGATCCTAAGTATCACAGCAAGATCAAGCACATTGACATTAAGTATAACTTTATGAGAGATATAGTAGCAAGTGAAGAAATAAATTTACAATACATTCCTACTCGGGAAATGATAGCTGACCCTTTTACAAAGGCGATAGCAAGAGACCTATTTCAGAAATATGTTATGGCTCTAGGTTTGCGTAGAATATGATAATTATTTCTGTATTATAAAATAACTTGGTTATTATAATATTCTCATCAATATTTGACTATTGAATTTATGTTCATATTTTGTATGCATGTGATAATATATTTTATTGATAAAGTGTGTCAAATGAGTCATGAGATTGGCTCTCTCACACAAGTAATCAACTCTTACGTCAAGAAACATGAAGAGATGAGTTTCACAACCATTTTAAACTCATTTTGTAAAGCCAGATGCAAGTTTGTCTAAAACATTGGATTTGAGGATCATTGAAGAAGAAAACTCAGGTTAGACATTTGAATATGTCTAGACCAAGATCTGTACGATGTTGAATGGCTAAAAGAATGAGACACACCCACCAATATAAGGTGAGAACATCATAGCACGTGTATCATACCACGTGTGCTAAGCGACCAATGGGTTAATGGAAGAATGTATCCGTGTTTCTTCCTTGTGTGAGACCCTAAAAGTTATATTAACTTTTCATTGAAATACCCTTTGACCTTTGACTGTTTCTTGAAGCTTTGATAAGTGTTTCTACTTTAGCATGTTACTAATAGCCATGAGTGATACGGCAATGCAATGCATGTCTAGGAAAGCAGTTGATTTAGAACAGATAGATTCGAGTAGAAAGGGAAGACGGTTAAAATAAATAATTTAACTTGTATACACAAGCCGGCTATTACACTCAAGTGTAATTGTGTATATAAAATTAAACATGAACTTGAGTTCACCTCTTTAGAGAATAAGGGATCGGATAAGTAACTACTGAAGTAGTGAATGATGTCTGGGGTATTGCGAGTAATAGTGATACTTATATTCATAGTGAATTCTTTCCGCATGATTGAATTCTTATGTTGAGCTTCTATACAACCTTGATAGGTTACAAATTTGTTGCTCTTACTACTCGCAGGTCACACAAACTATTTGCCAGTATGAATTGTGTATGTTACTCGTACGGTGCTAGCTTGGTACTAGCCCATCATGAGCAAAGTGGGAGATGTTGGAAATTGGGTCAAGGATCACTCCATGTGGGCTGACCCGACCCGGGTAGTAGAGATAAATTAAAAAAAATTATTTGGGATGTTTTACTTAAAATAGAAAACTCCCACTAAAGGGAAAAACTTCCCTACGTGGATAAAGGGGAACAGTTTCTTCTATAACCTCTCCCCATGTTCTATAAAGAACTGGGAATGATATTTTTCTTAGATCTCTTCTTCTGACAAGAATACAAAGGAAAAAACTTAACATACAATTACGGTATTTAGTTGGTGAATATCAACACTTTGTTTCTTTGTAATTCAAAGTCGACTTGGGGCAGATTTCTTGTGGTAGCAAGTTCAATAATTCTTCCGCTGCAACCAAAAGGTACATAATCGTTGTTCTTGCTCCCGTATTTGTCTAACAATTTGGTATGCCCAAAGTCATTTTACTTTCCGTAATTTACCTTCTTCCATTATTACTCAAAGAACCTGGTTCTTTGAGTGTGTAGGATGCAACAAAACTAATAGTTCTTGATCAACCTTTTCTGTATCTTCCATCCTTCCTCTTCAACTGCTTCTCATGTGATTTTTATGTCTTCATCACATGTGTCTTTCTCTTTGTTGCTTCTCTTCTTTTTTTGTACCTTATCTTCGTTCTATTCTTAGAGAACTAGTTCCTTTTTCTGGTTTCTCAATGGGGTTCATTCATCAAATTCATAGTCATCAGAATGAGTTAATCATGACTATTTATTGAGCAGTTCTCTTTCCTATATGTGCCATCCTCTGAGAAACAGGTTCCTCAGCTTTGTAGTACCTTGAAACCTGTTTATTTTATCATATTTCTATGGTCTTTCTTCACTGTTGGTCTTCTTATCATCGTTTTGTAGGAGTGGGTTCTGTATTTTTATGTACCCCAAACTCCCTCTTCATGGGCTTTCAGTATGAGAAATATTTTCTTTCTTTTATGTCATGTGTTACGACCTCTACACATGCTCATGCTCATGCGTCTTCCTACCTTGGCCTTTCAAAGTGATAAGTGATTGAAATTAACTCAAGCATTCTTAGGTCCCTTTCACCTATGGGGAGTGTAGGTTGAATACCCTCCACATGTTCCAACCGACCTTCTTTTGTTGATAAAGGGCCATAATCCTTTCTTTCATTACATCTTATTCTGCACCTGGTCGAGCATATATCTTCAGGGTGTCTCGTGCAAGGATGATTGTAGGAGATTGATATGTATATCATATTGTTAAGTGCTTTATCTTCTTCATACCTTGATCTACTTAGATCTTCTTGTAGCATCCTTTTTCTTTTAAGCTTAGAACGTAGCTCTCTTTTGACGATTTTGAGCCTGCTCTTTTGATCCCTATGAGTCTCCTTAGCCTAGTTTTTAGATTTTAAGAGAGCAGTTGTGAGTTCCTCTTTCTCCATTTCCAATGAATACTTTTCATAAATCGGAGAGAGCATGTTTCTTTAGACTCGTAAGAGCGGGTTAGGATGGTAAAAGAAGCTTTGCATGAACTCGAGGTGCTAACCGTACCCTCGTTTGATAGATTCATATTAGGAATAATAGGATTTACCTGGCATAATCGGTGCTCTTATGTTAATAAATGATATAGTTGCCGAAGCATCATTTTTAGATAAATCGTTCAGACTCGGAGGAGATTGAGTGATAGTGCTGGTTAATATCTGTAACCCAAAGTATCTGTAGTTGCATGATTGCCGACGAACAAAGCAATCCATTGTGGGGACAATCTTAGTGTTTTAATATTATAAGTTTACAACCTTATATACTTTCTGCAATTTTAATTTTAGTTTACAATCTCTACAATCTTAAGGAATAGAATTTGGCTATAAATCTAGTAGCCGTCCCGATAGTATCTCTTTAAAAGTCCTCCCATACTTCCTATGGACTAATTTGACCCTGACCTAGTTGGGTTACTATTATTGCATACGACCACGTTACATCATCTGAAGGTGTATCTTAAGCAAGCCATGATAAAATCATACTGCAGCGCATACTTTGTTGGCTTATTTGTTTCTGACGGCGGTTTGATTGATCCATCAAATAAAAGATAGTTTGTTTTTCGGCTCTGAGAGCATGTATCGTGGATTTGCTTCAGGATGGATAATTGATCCCATTCAACTTGATTGGAACAAGCATGTGGCTGGGATGATCTGAATGTTGAAGAAAATATGGATTTGATGAATCCATATCATGACTCTTATTGCTAGTACTGTTTGAATTTTTGGAATGATCAAGTCCTGATACTATCTTAGAAAAGGAGAGAAAATATATATTTAGGTGAAGTGTAATTTTTATTCACAAACTGATTAAATAGATATACAACTTGATACAACTCAATCCAGCCTATCTTTTAGGCAAGAAATCGTGATCCCCAATTAATAAGATTTGATCTACAAATATAGAAAATAAATATACAAAAATAAATGTACAAGATATGTATTTCTCAACAGCCTAAATGAATTGGAAGGTAAATTAGCAATCCTGAAGTATCCGAAGTGGTACTATTCACGTACAGACAATATGTATTTGTGCATATTAGAGAATGAGACTCCAAAAATAGAATGCGAGATGCATATCATTCAAATTCCTTTACTATTGAAAGGTCCAAATTTTAAATTCGATACATTATTTGATTGCAGAAGACTAATCTGTAGCTCTGGTGACGGGGAGATTTTTTTCACCGTAGCGACCAAGTCAGGAAAATCCATGTGTGCACGTTATGATGTCAGCAAAAAGAGTTGGGGCAATTTCGAAATCAAAGGGCTTCTAGAAAAGAGCTGATATGCATATGCACCACCCCCACCATCGACAGAGTTAAATTGACCACATACATATATGGAAGCTGCCTAGCTGATGATGGCGGAATTATTAGAGACAGCCAGGGGTATTTAATCATTGAGGAGTTGCTACATGCTATGGATGCCTTAAATTTTAAGTAATTTGCAATATTGTTTTAGGATGCTTTGGCTAAATGGAGCATATATAGGTGCTCAACAGAGTATGCTTTTTAGTCCCATGGTACTGCCTAAGGAAGCTCACGGCTCAGGTCCAGTTTTGATCTCTAACTAACTTACTTAATAGGCCAGGCCGGAAGAGAGATGTTCAGAAAACCCGGCCATGCAGGCTTGACAACGCACAAATGCCCTTTTTTCCGACATATATAGACAATCTAATTAAGTTTTCTTGGATGAATTGTATTTTTTGTTACTATCTTCTATATGTAGCTCCTCCCAGAAACTTGTAAAGTTTTGTTGAGCAAAAGTTTTGTTGTAAATGTGTTATGCATTGAGAAATGTCTTTTCTTTCTCTGGAAAATAAAATGTCAATGTCAACAAAATCTTAATTAACAATAAGCCTATAGTTAATTAAAAGTTTATGATGACTAACCAAGACTGTTTCTCATTACCATTACTATCATTATATTTCTTATTTAATTTAATCATTTTATATTACTAGTCTTTCTCAGTATAGAGTATTAGTTAAGTAGCATATTTTAGATTCATTCAGTCTTTTACTTTTGTAACATAGTTTACATGGCTTATCAATCTGAAGGAATTCTTAATAGTAGTTGCTAGTATAATATTAGCATGTTTCTTTTTGGTAAATTAGATTATCTAAGAGGAATAATTTAGCCAAATCACGAATTATACACTGTCTACAACAAATTTTCTCAAGTACAACAACAACATATATACCCAGTGTATTCCCACAAAGTGGAACAAAAAGAAGTGGTTTTATTTATCAAGATTGTGAGTACAAGAAGTTCATAAATAATCTCTGGGGCCTGTAAATTTAATTTCGTATGATGGTGATTTATTGTATCGATCTTAACACTTTCAAACACTCCTTTTCCTCTGTAATATAGTGATTCCATTGTTGCTCTGAGTATTTTCCTCGTCGATTATTCTATTCGACTTTGCTGGCTGTAGATAAGTAAAAGAAGTCAAGTCTGATAAATGTTAAACTTATTTCTTTCATCTTTGTTCGACTGATAAATGGTGTTATCATGAACTGTGTCACTTAAATATCATGCTAATACTTTGTCTAAGTTGAATGGTCTACTACGTACTGGCATAACTTGGTCTATGATATTCCATTAACAATATGATCATAATTCAACACTTTGGATTTTCTGACCCTTTAACAACTTCTAATCTTGGAGGGCACTAATTCTTTTTTGTTTTTGGCATATTTGGTTAGCTAGGAACGACAATCTTTTTAATCAGAAGAAGACACCCATCAATTCTTATGACACCATCACAAAAGCTACTGAATACGCCCTTTTAATTGCTAAGAATGATGTTGTTATTAAGCATACTATCAACGTAAATGGGAACCTCCATTACCTGGACATTATAAACTTAATGTTGATGGTTCTTCTTTAGGTAACCCCGGCGTAGGGGGTATTGGAAGAGTCATACGTAATAATAGAGGTGATTGGATATTTGGCTTTATGAAGGGTATTCCAAATAGTACTAATACTCTAACAGAATTACTAGCTCTTATGCAGAGATTAAAGATTGCAAAGGATAATAACTTGAGGCCTTTAGAAATCTCTACAGACTCAGTTGAGATAATAAATTTTATCAACAATGACCATAAATCTTATAGCTCTACAATTTGTGAATGCAGGTTATTGATGCAACAATTGGGATATCCAAAACTCTCACACACCTATAGGGAGCAGAAAAAAGTAGCTGACCTATTAGCCAAAGAAGGGGCCAAGAAGAAATTATTTGATCGTACAAGAATTTTGTCAGTTCCTCCAATGTTTACAAATGAAGCAGTATGGGCAGACATATTAGGAACTATATTTTGAAGAGAAATTTTGGCTTATAATACCAACTTGGTAGCAACCAATGCTATGATGTACACAGGGAACAATAATAATCCCTTAGTTCGTAATAATGCTACTTAGACTCCGTTTCAAATAATACTATCCAGTTAACCAAAAAACAAAAAGAAATTGCATGGTTCCAAGCATATCCCAACACTTATTAGAGAGTACTAAATAAATACTCCCTCCGTTTTAAAAAATAAAAAAAACTTTTGAATTTTGTGGTCTTAAATTAAAATTATATCAAATATACAAAAATACCTTTTAATCTTGGTGTAACACCCCAACACCATTACTATCATTATATTTATGATGACTAACCAAGACTGTTTCTCATTACCATTACTATCATTATATTTCTTACTAGTTCTGGGCACGTGTGTTGCACGTGTATTCCATGTTAATTTGTGTTGACTCATTTGAACAATATATATATATATACATTCTATGAAATACATTCGTATAGTGAGTAATAAAACATGTAACTGTGAAACTTACATATTCATTTTGCAGAATATATAGTCTAGGTGTTTAAAGCTGAAAATGTGCTATTTTTATGTTGCATTGTTCTGCCACAATCACAAAGACCGAGGAAAAATGTTTAAATTATATCTCATCATAGAGTTACTTTTTAAATAAAATACAAACCAAGAATTGTTATGAAAAACATCAAATTTAAGTAGGTTCCCACTTTTAGAATAAATATGATGATATGTGTGTTGCACAAAATCCCAAGCAAGAAGTACGTATGGTGATTCATACTAAAACTGCATTATAATTAGTATCACAAACTATTAATAAGAGTAATACAACTTGAAATTGATGAATCAGTAACAAATGTAGAATCACAACTAATATATATAATAGTGAGGCAACTCTTCAGCGATAATCTTTCAAAAAAAGGTGTAACTCTTCAGTTACCCATCAATTGCAATTCAAAAGTTCAAGAACTCATGATTTAGAATATACGCTAATTAAGAAGAAAAATGTAGAGTTCATGTAACACATAAAATATACTAAAAAAAATAAAAAATATATAATAATTGAAAGAAAAAGAGTCTATCGAATAAACATCTCTAAAAAAAAAAAATACAACCGAAAGAAGGAAAACTATCATCTTTGTATATACATATATATAAGCACGTCTAACAGTTTAGCATAAAAAATAAAAATAAAATTGTAATATGACAGAAAATGTAATTTAGTACCACGAAAATCTTTCTCTAGATTAAAAGAAAGAAATGATAGAGATCACAACATTAAGATATAGAACAGCAATTGAGAATATAATTAATTGAAACAAAGGCATTTAGAAAAGTGTAAACAACATAAAACACAGTAGTTTGGTCTCTAATTACGTTTTATCCCACTATTTTAAAATATTATATTTTCCCCGATAGTTTAAAAAAGGAAAGACGTGTATCCTTTGTATTTTCGTGTATCCTGGATACATATAACATCTTCATTAATTGTAAATTTGTTTCTATTATGGCGCTTTAAAAGGAAATAAAATATTTACAATTAATGAGGAGTAAATCATTAATTGTAAATCTATTACTATTAGGGCGCTTTAAAAGGAAATAACAGATTTACAATTAATGAGGAGTAAATCACGCGTCAATTACTTTGAAATGCATCTGCAGTATCCTCATCTCCACAAACAACTGGAGAATTCAAATTTCAATTTTAAATTACTTGGATACACATCAAACCAGCAAGTAACTCCATTATACAGGATACAGGTAATAATAGATCTCAAATATTTAAGGATACACATTTAAACAGCAAACAACAATAGGTATACTTGGATACACTGTTAACACTGTATCCAAGATTATAAGCTTGGATACATTATAACAGTGTTAAGGATACTTCCCAATATCTAAGGATACCCATCTAAACAGCAAATAGATATAGGTATACTTGGATACATGTTAATATTGGATACAAGTTTGTAAGCTTGGATACATTGTAACAGTGTTAAGGATACATGTTACCAACATCTCAAATAGCAGGTTGCAGTAGTATTGAGATACATGTTAACATGAATTAATCCTGGATACATGTAACACAAGATTTGCTTACAATGTTATCCCTGGATACGTATTGCTTTGTTTTGATTTGAAACTTTAAATTTACAAAAGTTACACATTTACAACTCAGATAGATATATGTATACTTGGATACATGGAAAATAACACTGGATACATGGTAACAAGTTGGTAACACTGGAAAATAACATCTGGGTTTGAGTCCCTTGTTCTTGATTTCAATTTTTTGTGCAATTCATTCATTTTGACTTGATCGTTTCTAAATTTGGATCTATTTTCAGCAAAGTCTTCTTCTTCAAAGTCTCTAACAGCCGGAACAAAGGTCGGAGAAGGCACTTCATTGTTCTCCATTTGAGATATACCTAAATCAAATGAAGGCCATTGTTGAAAAATGAATTTTACCAACCTCAACTACGTTTAAATGTAATTCGTTATCAAGTAATTGCTCTTCACTGCTCAAAATATCAATGGCGCTTCGTCAGATACTATCTAAACGCTTAAAACTAGATCCGCTTCCGCCGGTTACGGTTCTAGAAAAAATCCGCCAGTTTCGGCGACTCCACCGGATTTCGTCAACGGTGATTTCTTCATCCAGAGGAGAGAAATCAATCAAGCGGCGAGACTGTCGGAGTTTTTGTCGATTCCGGTGAGAGAAAAATTGAGAGAGAAATTGAGGTCTATGAATAATAATATTACTGGAGAAAGGATTAGATTCGAAAACGATTATGGAGAGAGAACAGCCGTTGCCTTTAGATACAAGTTGAGTGATTTTAGGCCCTTTTTTAGGGATTGTGGTGGATACAGTTTTTTAATTATGTAATTTCAATTTAATGGGATAAATGTAATTATTTTAAAGTATTGGGATATTTAGTAATTAGGGTAAGGATGTTTGATTATTTATGTAGTTTTTCTTTTAGATAAAATCCAAAGTATAAATAGGCAAAATGGGTCACTGAACCGTTCAAAAATTGGTAAAATATCAATTAGTAATACAAATAAAGATCACAAAGATCTCTAATAATTAATAGTGGCTGTTGGTATCCTCACAATTTATATAAATTATTTAAAAACTACCACATACAATGTACAGTGTATATTAACGTCATAATGCGTAACTTTTTTGTTCTTAGTAATTAGATGTTACATTCTTAAGCTTTAATACACCTAAAAGAAAATCAAAGGACTTAATTAATAATAGATGTTGCCTTATTAAAAGTCTGAATATGTTTCACATTTGTGGCCATTAATTTGAATGGCTAACGTTTCACATACTTTTATTTATTTTATTGTTGTTATCATTATTAAATACAATATTTCCTTTTTATTTTATGAAATGTGTATTAATATGATATGATAATATTTAACTAACAATTAATTAGATGGTTTTATAATTTTTTGATTTAGTATAGGGGTAAAAAGGTAATCTAACTTTTCACTTTAGAGCTTCCTATTTTTAATATAATATGATTTAATTTAATCATTTTATATTATTATTTTAAGTTAAGGTGTTGTAGGACTATTAAGTAATATGATGTTAATAGTATTTAGAATTGTTATTATGACGAATTGTTAAATCTGTTGGTCCCTAAAGTTCAATAGGAAAATAAGGCGTACTAGTTTGAAAAGGTCCTAAATAAAATCAATTAATAAGCAAGGAAAGCTTTTCCGATAAGGAAAGGAAAGCAAAACAAAGGAGTTTTGTAAGGAGTGGAATAGGTTACAAGGTGTTGTAGGCTCTGCTTCTTTTTTTATATATATTTTTCGCCCAAAGAGTTGCCCTACTTACTTCACCAAATTTCTTGAAGAACATGATGAGGCTTGCCACAATGACAAGAAAACCGTCAATTCCTCAAGAGATAGTCTTTGAAATATTCTCATGGCTTCCTGTAGAGCCTTTAATGCGTTTCCACATTGTGTAGTTCTCTAGTATCAGAATTAAATTTCGTGGATTTACATCACTGCTGCTCTATGACTCGTAATGGTGGTATCAAATTTGTTATGCATCAAACCTTCAATTTATACATTATAGAGCAGAAGGGAGATGGAAAAGCCTACCGTCTTCATGTTGAGAATTTTGGTGCAGATCTCAATCTCATCTACGACAATATAAAATGCGTCAATGGTTTGTTTTGCTGCTCGATGAAGCATGTGGAGTGTGTTGCAATTTGCAATCCTAGTACACGAGTAGCAAGGTCTCTTCCTGGATTGAAGGATTTTGGTGAAGTGAACAACCCCGAGTATTTCTGTTCGATGGGTTTTGAACCAGAAGAGAAAAGGTACAAAGTTTTGATGACGCTTAATAATTCTTCGAGAAGTATGTCCACGAGAAATTGGGTTTTTACTTTAGGTACAGACGACTCGTGGAGAGAGACGGAGTTTGCATTAACGGAGTTATCTATATGTTGAATTGTTATGTCAAGAATAACACATCCATAGTTGCATTTGATCTTAAAGTTGAGAATTTCAGAATTATCAAATTGTGGAAGTCCAAATATCATGGAGTGGATGCGGATAGTTATAATCTGATAAAAGTGAAAGACAAATTGGCAATCCTACATAAGAAGAATTGGAGGTGGGCAGACAATAATATGGAACTGTGGATTTTAGGGAATAAGACTCTAAAAGAATTAGAATGGGAGAATGATATCATTCGAGTTCCTTTACAATGGAGAAATCCAAGGGTTGAACCACTATCGAATTCTATGTTTCAAAGAATCTGCACCACTTGCGATGGGGAGATTGTATTCCTTTTGAAGATTACGTTGCGTATTTTCATCTGTTTGTGTTATAATGTCACGGAAAAGACTTGGAGATCAGATTTTGAAATCCAAGGTTTTGCAGGAAGGGGTTTAATATATGGCATTTATAGTTATGCAGAGAGTCTCTTCCCACTGGAAAATTAGATTCTTGTCTAAAACATTGCGCCGAGCTTCTGGAATAATTTATATTCTTGTCTCATGAAATTTATATTACTCCTTATTCATGCCTTAATTAGCTTGACATATCTACTTTGTACTCTGTTCTTCTTTGTAGTTAATGACTAATTAAATTCTTAGAAGTGAATTATTGAAAATTTTGTAGAGGACTTATATATAGAGCTGAATTATGAAAGGGAGGAATCATGGGTCTTAGAAGTACTGTATCGAAAATAGAACTCTTATTTTACATCTGTTTTATCTTTTCTTATGGTCTGGTAGTACATATGACTAACAAGACTGCTTCTTGTTTCCATTACTAATATTTAGAACTTCATATTTGATTATTTTGGCCTGGTGAATGCTCTTTCATTCCTTTCCAGCCATATAACATATAAATAGTAGCAGCCAAAACTGCTCTGATGATTTGTGCATTTGCAGATTTTCCACGAACCTTGTATAACATTTGCCAGAGTCCATACCACTTTATCTCATAATCCCCTGCCACAGATACCATTAGACACTTCACACACTCTCCACTTCATCCAATCTATCCTTAATTAGTATATATCTGACCATTTTGGTGCTCAGATATTGTTACAGATAATTCTTCGGACTTTAGGGAACACCCCTCTCATTTTAAGCTGAATCTCTCTAATACTCATCTTCTCTAGATTTTGGAACTGAAGCATGTCATAGCCAGCTTCGGCGAAGCTTAAAATCTCCAAGAGGAATTTAGGAGGCAAAAATCTGGTATGCAACCGTTTTGAGAAGGAGAAAGAAATACGAGATTTTTCAGATTAATACCCAAAAAAATGATGGCAAATGAGACTGTTTGGTTTACCTAGCAACAATTTCCGCATGATCAGGAGCCTAGCAATTCCGATAACCTCTTAAATGTACCAAAAATGGTGACTGCCGAGAAGAATATTTCTTTAGAGAATTTGCAGACGGTGGAGTATGTTAAGAAAGCGATATTCGGCTTAAATGGGACAGTGCAAGCGGACCTAATGGTTTTATGGTACGTTCTTTCAGTCTTCCTGGGAAATTATTGGTGATGGTCTAACATCACTTGTCAGGGCTTATTTGGGTGGCAACCAGATTCCAAAATATGTGTCACATACTAAGTTGATTTTCTTTCCCAAAAAGAAAAATGTTGCTACTTTTTTTTCGATTTGAGATCAATTAGTCTAATCAACTTTGTTAATAAGATCATCTAACAGGTAGAGCATGATCGTCTTGTGGATATGCTTCCTATCTTATCTCGACAATACAATCTGATTTTGTAAGAGGAAGGAACGTTGTTGAAAATGTATTATTAGAACAAGAAATAATTCATGATATCAATAAGAGAGCTAAGGAGGCTAACATGGTGATCAAACTAGATATGACGAAGAAAGTGTATGATATAAAGAGTGTCCTGGTTATTTTTAACAAAGGTGCTACGAACTATAGGCTTTGGAGAAACTTTTATTAATATGGTGTACCAATTAATTTTTAATAATTGGTATTCCGTCCACCTGAATGAGCAATCTGATGGATTTTTCCATTTTTTCTATTGGCGCCTATATTATTTGTTCTCTCGGTAGACTTTCTTTCGAGAAGCTTAATCTACCTACATCAATATTGAACTCATTGATGACACCTCTTTTGGTGATTCTAACACCAATACAGACAGATTCAGCACAGAACTTGGCTTTTGATGACATTTTAGTTATATTAAACCAAGCAACCTGGTTAATCAATTGATATTAAGAATTATACTCCAACTATAATTTGTTGTGAATTATGGAAGTCTAGATGTGAATTGGGTTTCTTCAAAGCATAATGTGACTCTGGATGGAATTTCTCCTCTCTCTCTGCCTATAGTTATTAATTAAATATTACAGACATTTTTTTGTGATACTCCTCATCGAGCTGGAAATTTTAATTAGTATAATAGCGCATACAAAAGAATGATGGGGCATTCACACAAATGCCCTTATTTTAGAGTGGTCTTTAATTTATTTTTCTTCAAATTTGATGTTTCTACGAATTTTTTGTCTAGTTAATTAGGTCATATATAAGGGTGATTTGGTCCATAATTTTTTATCAAATGAGTAGTAGAGACAAAAATTAAAAATCATCATATTTTATGGCAAAAATTAAAGATGGCTCCAAAATAGGAGCTTTTTGATCACCTTCAAAAACAAACTAGAATCTCATCTTAACATGATAAATAGTGATGTTCACCTGCAGCCTTGAAGTAGACTATTGCGGAAAATTTAACGATGACTAACCAAGACTGTTTCTCATTACCATTACTATCATTATTCTTCTTATAGGAGTATTATTTTAAGTTAGACTGAAAATCATTTACACCATTCAATTTTACTTTAAAATTAAATTTTTTCCTCAATTTTGAAAATAGACATTCTCCCCTCTTTATTCTACTTGACTTTTTTAAATGTCTATTTCACCCTTTGCACTATCAAGTATCAACCTTTGTCTTCTTTTTTTACTTCTTTCAGATCATGAATCCTTTTTTTAATCTATGTAACAAATTTTCTATGGAAAACTAAATATCATTTTTTGACGAAAAGAAAAGAAAGTGAGAAATACTTATTGAATATATAAGTTAATGACATTCTAGAAATATATAAACAAAATAAAAAAATCAATATTTTAATAATAATAAAAACTCTAATATCTATTTATACAAGTAAAAATAATATTCCCTCCGTTTTAATTTATTTGGCCTATTTTGACTTGGCACGAAATTTAAGAAAGTAAAAAAGATTTTTGAAACTTGTGGTCTGAAATTAAAGACATATCAAATGTATTAAAATATCTTTTAATCTTGTGGTCTTGAATATGCCATGTGAAAAGTTAGAATTAAAGAGTTTTTAAAAAAGGAAAGATGTATTCTTTTTTAAAAGGGCTAAAAAGGAGATCAGGCCAAACAAATTGAAACAGAGGGAGTAGCTAATAATAACTTTTTAATATATTTTAATGCAGGCAATAATAATTAATAAAGTAGAGATATATATTATAATTAATTTTTAAAAGTTATCTATTTATATTGTAAGTAAAAATTTTAATTTTAAAAATATTTTATTGTTAACAACTAGTACAATCGTTTATCTATAAGCGTAGTCAAGACCACCTGACTTGTAAGCTTTTTTGAAAATTATAAATTTTGGTATTTGCATGGTGAAGATTCAAATGCAACTAAGCAACAAATATTTCAGAACACACGTGTCATAGAAGATACTTTGCATCCCAAAAATTCAATGGAAAAAATGGTTAATGATGCATTTGGGTTCATTGGAGACAATGTCAATGAGCCAAGATTCATGTTTCCTTTTATGAGGCCAAGAAAACCATCAGCAAATTAAACTTAGTCTTACTTATATAAAGATAGGTGCTTTTCCAAATGATTGTATATTATATTTTGGGAAAGACGATGAATGCTTGCAAAAATGCAATAAATGCAAGACATCTAGGTGGAAGGATGATAAAAGAAACAACCTATAAAGATTTTGTGCTACTTCCCACTAAAGTCGAGGTTGCAAAGACTGTTCATGTACTCTAAAATTATCTAGTCTATGAGATGGCATTCCTCAGAGGGTAACCAATATGGATTGATGAGGCATCCTAGGTATTCTCAGGCCTGGAAAATGTTTGATTTACTTCATCCTGAATTTACTGCATATCTTCGGAATGTACGACTAGGCCTAGCTAGTGACGGTTTTAACTCTTTTGGAGCAATAACAACAAACTATAATGTTTGGCCAGTGTTCTTATTCCATACAACCATCCTTCTTGGGAGTTGATGAACAAGCTTCATTCATTCTTTCAATGATCATTCTCGAAAAACAAATGTCAAATAATGACATAGATGTGTGCTTATAACCTCTTATCCAAGAGTTGATGGAATTGCGGTATAATGCAATGCATACATTAGATTCTTCAAAACAGGAAACACTTAAAATGCGAGCCGCTTTAATATAAATAGTTAGTGATTTTTCTGAACTTGGTAGCTTATCTGAATGGAACACATATAGTAAATTTGCTTGCCCCACATGTAATTTTGCCACAGACTTTTGCAAGTTGAAGCATAGTAGAAAGTGGTGTTCCATGGGTCATTGTCGTTTTCTTGAAAGGGACCATCGATTTAGATTGCAACGTGTTCGTTTTAATACGTATTTTGAAGGAGAAAAAAAAAGAAATTAATAAATTTAGATAATCTAAGAAGAAAGAAAAAATAAAAACAAAGAATTGTTTCGCTTTTAATGTGCAATTTTTGTTTTTGTTAATTTTTTTAGTATTATTTTTATTTTAGAGTTATATTTTTCAATTGAGGTTAGTATTATTATAAAATTCAATCATGATAGTTATTATTATTATTATTAATATTATTATTATTATTGTTGTTGTTGTTATTATTATTATTATTATTATTATTATTGTGAGGTTACGGTGTCAACTAGTTTACTGTTATTAGCAAAATATGTAGAGATTTAAAGAAAGAAAACAAATAAAAAAGAAGAAAAATAATAATAGATAACTAATACTCTCTCCATTTTAATTTGTTTGGCCTACTTTCCTATTTAGTACATTTCAAAAAGAATGTTTCTTTCCTTTTTTAGCAACTTTACAATTTTAACTTTCCACATGTCATGTTTGATACCACAAGATTAAAGGATTTTTCTGTACATTTCACATATTTTTAAATTTTAACCACAAGATTCAAAAGTCTTCCTTACTTTCATAAACTCCGTGTCAAGTCAAACTAGGTCAAACAAATTAAAACGAAAGGAGAAGTAAAAAATAAGGTAAATGCTGTATGAATATATTTCTAGCCTATTTTCTATCTTTCGCATACTAGAGGGAGGCGACTCTTCATGTCATTGACACTAAAGGGGGGTTTTATAAGAAAATATTATAGTTCAGGAAGGTAATAACAATACCTCCATAATTTATATATTAAACTAACAAAAGATACATAGTTTTTGGTGTTTTCACGTTTAGTTGCAAAACAAAAGAGTTTTAGAAGGAACAAATCTTCTATGAACGGAATAGTTAAAAGGCAATAGGGTTGCCCTACTTACTTTACCAAGTTTCTTCAAACTTTCTTCACAAGATGAAGCTTGCCACAAGAAAATTATCAATTCCCCAAGAAATAATTTTTGAAATATTCTCATGGCTGCCTGTCAGAATCAGCATTCGTGGATATACATCAATGCCTCTCTATGACTCATACTGGTGGAAATTACAAGTTGTTAGTCCGCCAAAGCAGATATTTATACACTATAGATAGAAAGGAAGAAGGAAAAGTCTCCCGTCTTCATATTCAATATTTTGGTGAATATCTCTTCTACAAGCATATAATGTGCGCTAATGGTTTGTTTTGTTGCAAGATCACATACCCGGAGTGTGTCCTAGTACAAGAATAGCAAGATGTCTTCCCAGCCTCAAGAAGCATATTTCTTTTTAATAGGTTTTGAATCAGAAGAGAAGACGTACAAAGTTTTGACCATTCTTAATGATTATTCGACAAGGTCATCCACAAGATACTGAGTTTTTACTTTAGGTATAGACAAATCATGGAGAGAGATTAAAAATAGTATCACTGGCTCTGTTTGTGTTGAAAATGGAGTTTACATTAATGGAGTCATCTATATATTGAATTTAGTCCAATCGGAGGCATTTATATAAACATTTGATGTTAAAACTGAAAATTTCAGAATTGTCACATCGTGGTGTAACTCATACTCTCACGAGGTGGGTTCTTTTTATAGACTAAATGAAGTGGAAGGCAAATTAGCAATCCTGGAGTACCCAAAGTGGTACTATACACGTACAGACAACGTGTATTTGTGGATTTTAGGGAATAAGACTCGAACTGAAGAATGGGAGTTGTATGTCATTCAAATTCCATTACTATTGAAAGGTCCAAATTCTAAATTCCATATATTATTTGATCGCAGAAGATTAATCTGCAGCTCTGGTGATGGGGAGATTTTTTTTTTTTGCCGTAGGGACCAAGTCCTGTACGCGTTATGATGTCACAAAAAAAAGTTGGAAATTTTTTGAAATCCAAGGGCTTCCGGATAAGAGTTTGATCAGTGGCATTTATAGTTATGATGAAAGCCTCTTCCCAGTTCAAAAAATATGCAGTTGATAAGGTTGTAAGAATTTCTATACACTAAAGTACATATGCATATAATTAAATATACATAATAACTGCAGCGGAATTTAATGTTACCTCCACCTCCAGTCATGATGATCAAGTGTTAGTATTATCGTAAACCTGAAATGGAACAAAAGGAGAAAAACAATAGTGGGAGTTTTCAAAATTGTATCTGGTGAAACTGTAGTCGTCTGTTTTGATGGAAACACAGGCTTTTATAACCAGTCAGTCCTGAAACCCCACAGTTAGTAGACTTCTTCACTCATTAGACTTCTTATCCTTCCCATCAAAGGATTAGTCATCTTAGAATCTAACCTCATCTGGGAACCTTCTCAAATATTATCACCAAATAATTATATAATTTAATATATATAAATATAAAATCAATTAGTAATGTGTGGGCCATACTTAATGAAAATCTAACATTCTCCCACTTGGACCACATATTACTAATTCAGGTGATAATGAATAAAAGTTCCAATGAGTAAATACAAAGTAGTATTATACAAGAATCATAGCGGTCCTACTCATTTTAAGCCGAGCACTTCCTTCCATGTATTTCATGCACAAATCTACTTTGCAGCTTTAATGAGAAAAATAATTTCTTTAGCTTCCATTAAGCTTTCATCAACTACACTTATATATGTTGATCCTTATGGGTTCAACCTTATGTATCCCTACGAATACCGAATATGAAAACTGAATGCGTAATAAAGACAATTTTATATTTATTCACAATAATCGACATAAATCAAGTAAATACACTTTATAGGGCTAACATCATACATACTCCCAAGATGATCCATATACTGAAGTGCTAGCAAGTTAAGGATCAACCACCAAATGAGATGTATAATGTATTTAACATAAATGCCATATGCCCTCCTTTTTGCTTAAGTGTAAAAACTTTGTGTCAAGTGTTTACTTTGACTTCTATTCTCATTATTCTTCATATGAAGATAATATTAGACCTAACAATAGAGTCGACAATCATCATTCCAAATCAAATAGTCTGTGTCATAAAATAATTTCATAGCACATAATAATTTTACTTTCATGATAGATGATTCTCAAATGGACTATGTAACGAATACTTACATCTATCGAAGTCAGAATCTAAATATTTAATCAAACTATAATGATTTACATTCTTATTCCTCAAAATAACTGTATGAGGAACTCCCACTAATCCATGAATCCTTAAAATTTTTTTATTGAAACTCAATAATCTATAGTAGTACTCACTATCCTCATTAGATCACATGATCTTTATCTCTATCTCCTTTCAATTTAATATGAAATGTCTTGAAAACACAAAGTGTTTTAGACTCTTTTTGAAAGCAAGTAGAGATATACATATCTGTAGTGGTCATTACTTAATGAGATAAAATATCTCTAACCATTAAAAATGAATATGAGTATATGATTCATATTTATCAGTGTGTATAATTTTTAAGTCCTTATATTGTTTCTTCAAATATTCTTAATGAGATTATTAGGTTGCTTATCCATATGCAATTTATACAAGTCCCAATATCTGAAAAGTCAAGAGCTTTTATAACTCTATCCCTTTTTCAACTTCTTTATTTTCTTAATCGAGATAAATTCAAATCTCCCACATATAGAAGAAGCAAAACTTAATTCAAATCACTTTTCTTTATGCCAACATCAATGTGTATGGCTAGGTTGTTGCATTAAAATGAGATCTATTTCAAATTCAAATCATTTATCAATTTAAAATTTCATCCACTTAAAAATTATTATTAATAATAATAACTAAAACACCAAGGATCATTTCATTATTGAAATCAATAAGTCTTAACAAAAGCAACATACTTGAAAATAATGAAGCAGAACTAATATTTTTCTAAGCAATTTTAAGAAAAACTTAATTTCCTAAGAAAACTTAAATGATCCCATAACTTCAACTTTAGTGCAAGTCCTAATCTTGAAATAGAAGCTCCTTTTTAATTCTTTTCTGCTTCATTTATCTCAGAATATCCTAATGGTGTATCCATATGGATTGAAAAAATCAAAATCAATCCGTCATGAATTTAAATTGAGCATCTATCAAAAGTGATTTAAAACACACACACAAATACATGTATATACAAATATATATATATATATATATTACTTTTCTTCTCAAGCTATTGCTTGAACTTGATGCAATCTTTCCTTTTATGTCCTTTCGTTTTAAAGAAAAAACACATGAAACCTTTATCTTTCTTAGTGTACTTCTTCTTTCTAGAGGAAGTAAAGTGAGTCATTTTAAGTTTTTCATCGGCCAAAATAAGAACTTGATAGGTAGCGGGAATAGCCGCAAACTTGGTTCTATTATCCTATCGTCTGCTAAATATATTTCTATTGGTGTATCTATTCCTTCTCTAAAACAAGCTTTTATTAGTATTTCTGTTCCTCCTAATCATATTTTATGATAGGATACTTTTTATATAAGCCTACTATAAACTGGATTATTCTTAGACCATGTTTTTCGTCACTACTGGCATTGTACTCGGCATGATACTCTTTTTCTTTAAACAGCATTTCTCATACTTTGGTACTCCCTAAAACGGCTTCTTGCCTCAACGGTTTCCCCCTCATGATAGTACTGTTCTTAGAAGTTTTCTCTCCTTTCCAAACTTACCAGCAAACTATATAACATGCTTTTGAATAATTCCACCATATAGTAACAAATATAAAACTTATTCTACCATAATTATGATTATCAGGAATATGTGAGTTTAGCTATGGAAAGTGATTATCGGATGATTTTATTTATGAGAGGAGTGGTGCGGTGGTAAAGTAGTTTGTTTTTATGTAAAAAGTCATAAAGTAGTAAAATAGTATGTCGGCCATAGGAATAGTATGTCGGCCATAGGAATAGTATGTCGGCCATATGAATAGTAAAGGCCAATGAATAGTAAAGGTCAAGAGTCGTATTCATGAACAGTAAAGGTCGTTCATGAATAGTAAAGGTCACTCTAGACTTGTATATATAGAGGGACTCCTCTCATAAATAGAATCATCCGATAATCACTTTCCTTTCATCTCTCTCTTTCTCTCATACTTTCTGCATTCCGCACCAGTTTGGTATCAGAGCTAGATAGAAAAATATAATAGTCATGGAAAAAGTTAACTCCAACGAGGAAAATATCGAGCAGGTATACTGTCATATGAATATGCATAGCTAAACTCACATATTCCTGATAATCATAATTATGGTAGAATAAGTTTTATATTTGTTACTATATGGTGGAATTATTCAAAAGCATGTTATATAGTTTGCTGGTAAGTTTGGAAAGGAGAGAAAACTTCTAAGAACAGTACTATCATGAGGGGGAAATCGTTGAGGCAAGAAGCCGTTTTAGGGAGTACCAAAGTATGAGAAATGCTGTTTAAAGAAAAAGAGTATCATGCCGAGTACAATGCCAGTAGTGACGAAAAAACATGGTCCAAGAATAATCCAGTTTATAGTGAGCTTATATAAAAAGTATACTATCATAAAATATGATTAGAGGGAATAATTGAGAAAAAAGCAGCATTATAAAAATGACAAGTTTACATGAAAAAATGATAAATAATTATAAAACATTAGTTTTATATGCACTAAAAGACATAAGAATAACTGAATTAAAAAGAATTATATGGAAAAAAATATTTGATGAAATAGACGAATTATTAGAACAGCAATGGTATGAGATAGATCTAGACAATTTAAATATAGATAACGATTGGGAAAAATATTCAGAACTAGATATCTGGAACATATTATGGGAGTGTAAAAGAAATATAAAGATAAATTCCTCTAAGGGAAGATTATTAAAATAATAATAATAATAATAATAATAATAATAATATTATGGATGAGACTAAAAAGAGGATAAGAAAAATAAAAAGGAAATTAAAAAATTTATATCCAGAATATAAACAACTTAGTATTACAAGAACTGATAACAACAGGCTAAATAAGTTAATAGATACTATATCTAAAATAGAATACAAATATATAAAACTACTTAAAGAAACAAAAAACATTTAATGAATAAGTACGAAGAAGAACTAACAGAAATGATTAAACAAATAAGACAAGAAAATACACATAGAGAACAAAGACTTAATGAAAACATATTTGCAGGAGTATGCCATAGATCAATATTGGCACAAAGAAAGGAGATATTTTACCTATATATAGAATTACAAAAACTAACATATAAATTACAGAATAAATTATAAATGAATAAGGAAGAATATGTAATAGAAGAAAAAACCTTCGAAAATCTAGAAGGAATAAAAATAAAAATAGTATTTTCTAATCTAGGAAGAAGATATAAGAAAATAGGAGAAACCATGCACCTAATGCTAGAAAGAGAATCAGCTAAATTAGAAGATAGCTTAACGGCTATGGTAAGAATAATGAAAGAAAACGAAGAAATAGACAGAAAGAATGAAATAAATAAAATAAAACAAGAAGCAAAAATAGAAGTACAAAAAATAGAAAATACTAAAAATACAAAAATACAAAAATACAAGAATTAGAAAAAGAACTAGCAATGTTAAAAGAAATATATGAAAACAGACAAAAAGAAAAGGAAAACAGACAAAAAGAAAAGGAACAACAAGAAAAATTACAAAAAGAAAAAGAACAACAGGAAAAATTACAAAATGAAATAAGATTATTTAAAGAAGAATTACAACTAAAAGAAGATAACGAAGAACCAGAATTAAGAATAGATGAAATAAATGAAACTAATGAAGAACAAAATTCAGAAGCAAGCGAAACATATACTGAATTATTAAAAGATATAGAAAATGATGGAAACATAGAAATAAATATGAGTAAAGTAGAAGAAAAACCTAGTACATCAGAAGAAAAAAGAGACTTTAAACCAGGTCCAAAATACTATGCAAAAAGTTATGAAAACTCAGATAGACAAGATAATATAGGGGAAAAACGATACAATGAGAAATGGACACCTACTCCAATAGTAGAACAATATAACTTCTTAGATCTAGATTGTGTGACAGACACAAATAAAATTATCCAATTATGGATGGGATATATAGCAAAACAATTAATAGACAACAAAATAACAATGACAGAAGTACCAGGATACATAGAAAGAACATTAATAGGAACAGCAAAATTATGGTTACTAAATCTAACAGAAGAAAGTATAAATACATTAAGAAATAATAAAAACATAAGCGGCGAAAAAGCGACAACATCGATGGAGATACTACAAAAATATGAAACAGCAATAAGAAACGAATTTAGTAGTACGACGACGGAATATGAAGAACAAAATAAAGAAAAAATCATAAATAGAAATTTAATGACAAAATTAGAAATATGTAATATGTGTTATATAGAAGAATATACATGTGCATTTAAAGAATATTATTACAAAGGATCATATAATACAGAAGAAAGAAAAGAAATCAGACAGTTATATTTCACAAAATTACCTGAACCATTTAGTTCAAGAATAATAAAAAATTGGAAAGAAGCAGGATTAACAGATACATTAGGAGCTAGAATAAAATATTTACATCACTGGTATTCTAATACTTGTGAAGAATATAAAGAAAAACTACAAATAGAAAAAACTCTAATAAAAAATCTAGTATGTTGTAACAATAAAGTAGCACCTAAATTCGGGTGTAAGGATGAAATTAATTATTACAAAAATCCATACTCTAGAAATAAGAGATATAAAAAATATAAATCTAAGTATAGATACATAAACTCAAAAAAAATATTATGTAAAAAATTACAAAACAAAAAGACCTTATAGACCAAAGCGAAAATTAACAGAATGTACATGCTATAACTGCGGAAAATTAGGACATATAGCCAAAAATTGTAGATTACCAAGAAACCCGCAAAGAAAACAAATATCAGAGATAATATTCGAAGAAGACGAAAAATATACGCAAATAGAATACATAGACTATGAGCTAAATAGCGATGATAGTATATATGAAATATCAGAAGAAGAAGAAGAAAGTGAAATAGGTAATGACTGAAAAAGAGATACAAATAATAAAAAAGGAAGAATATCTAGACGAAGAATCTACGGATCAAAAAATAATATTTGATTATAACATATTTGACCAGATAAAAGGAAAAGAATTAGACTTAAGTGTAGATAAAATATCTAGTATACCAATTATTAGAAATTTATTCAAAAGACAGAAAGAAGAATACTATGTAGTAAGCCAAAAAGAACATGTAATAGATTGTAAATATACACAAGGAAAAGCTAAAATACCCTTAATAAGCAGAAGAATCATAAATAAAGAAATACAAGATCTAAAAGCAAGAGATCCAATAAAATATGTACATCTAGGAGGAACAGAAATATTAATAAAAGCTTGTTTCAGAGAAGGAATAGATACACCAATAGAAATATATTTAGCAGATGATAGGATAATAGAACCTATAGAAAAAAGTATAATAAGTGCAGTTAAAGGAAACTTAATATACCAAAAGTTTAAATTTATCATAAGTGCTAACTATTCAGTAGCAGTATCAGATAAAAATATAGATAAATCTTTAGTATTATATTGGAAAATGTCAGGAATAGAACTAGCCCCAGGCAGTAAGATATTTACAGCAAGATGTAAAAACTTGTATGTATTAACTACTAAACATAAAATAACAGCAAAAATAAAATAAATAGGATAAAAATAGAAAACCCCTTTGAAAAGATAGTTACTCTAATAGACAAAAATGAATATAGTTACAAAGAAATAGATTTTGACGAAGATTTAGAAATAGTAAAAGAAAGATTAAGTACATCTAAAAGAATAAACTATGAACCAAGATTAAGCATATCAGGTAGAAAACATGAAAGCACAAGTATAAATTACGAATCAGAAATACAGGAATCATCTACAAGATTAATAAAACATCAAAAAGAGGAACTAAAACAGTACTATATAACGGGAATAATAAATGAACAAAAATGTTTAATATTAATAGATATAGGACAAGAAGAAAATAACATAACAAAAGAATTAGTTATGGGAGATAAGATAAAAGTAAAAAACCAGGCATGTCCAGATCTACCAAAAACATTAGTAAATACTAAAGAAATAGTAAAAAAGGAAATAATTATAGGAGGAATACCAATAAAAGTAAAATTTGAAATATACCAAGAAAAAAATATAATATTAGGAATAAAATGGTTAGAAAAAATGAAACCATATAGTATAGAAAATAAACAATTAATAATAACGCATGAAAATAAGAGAATAATAATAAAAAGAGTTTAAAAAGCATAAAATGAAGATATATTAATCCGAAAGACCACTATGGAAATCCTAATCATACATCAAACTATCTCTAATCATACTACGAACAGAATATCTAGAAAGAAATTTAAAAGACCATACGAAAAAGACATAATATTAACCCAAGAAATATACTGGTACGCCAAAACACTAAAAGAGTTATACTCTGATTCATACGATACCTTGTTAGGACAGAAACAAATATACATAGAACAAATTATACGAGATAAAGAACTAGGTAGTAACCAAAAGGAAATACTACACCAACATATAAAAGAATTAGATATAACCTTATCAACAATTGGATCTAAAATAAGACGATATACCCAATTAATAAAAATAAATATTAATATAAGAAAAGGACAGACAAAACATTTAGGATAATTCGACTAAAATTCAAAAAGACACCATTGATAATCTAAAAAGATTAGAGTATTTAGACTTAAAGACAACACCATGTAACAACAAAGTAGGAGCAAAAAGAGTTAGTAACAAAAATAGAAAAACAACTGAATGGATAAAAGGAAGTGAAAAAAAAAAAAAACCAAAAAATTAGAAAACATAAATCAGTTAGATCGTAAAATAGCCAAAAACCTTTAAGATATAATTTCAACGATTTAGAAGAATTTAAGAATTCATGATTAAAAATATGTGCAAACAGCTACCAAAACTATATTTTCCAGATGAAAATAAGCAATTTATATACATAGTAGAAACAGACTCTAGCGATCATAGCTATGGCGGAGTATTAAAATATAAATATGAAAATGAAAAGATAGAACACCATTGTAGATATTACTCAGGATCATATACAGAACCACAAATAAAATGGGAAATAAATAGGAAAGAACTATTTGCATTATACAAATATTTGTTAAACTTTGAACCATATATTGTATACAATAAATTTATTGTGAGAACAGACAATACACAGGTAAAATGGTGGATAACCAAAAAGGTACAAGATTCAGTTACAACAAAAGAAATAAGGAGACTAGTATTGAATATATTAAATTTTACATTTACAATTGAAGTAATCAAAGCTGACAAAAATTCCATTGCAGATTATCTCTCCAGAGAAAGTTAATGTGGATACATTGGAAAAAATACTAGCTACTATGACAACACTTTGTCAAAAAATGGAGAAAATAGAAAGAGAAGTACAGATGTTGAAAAAGACAACTAATAGTCAGCAGCATGACTCTAAATATGCGGAGCTAAGTCAGCAGCATGACTCTAAACATGCGGAGCTAGAAGGTGACGTTGGGAAACACCTTAAAACCCATAACAAGATGTTAAATATAGCTGCAGGTGGCACATCTACCGGAGGATCAACTACAAAAAAGGAAGATGGTAAGGCAAGATATACAAATGCCAATATGAATAAGCTATTCTCCAAACCATACCTTCCAGAAAATACCCAAAAAGATATATTCACGACCCAATTTCTCGGTCATGATCGCACCTACAACCCCCGGTAGGTGAACCAATCCCCGTAGCCCAGAACAGTTAGTAATGGGCTACTATATAGCAAAAAGGGAGCAAGACGAATAAAATAGATAACAGGGATATAAATATATACATATGCGGAAACTAAACCAAACCCCAAGACCTGGTATCATAGTACAGAGCCAAACTACCTACATGGAGTGCAAATAAACCAAAACTATATATACAGATGTCTCTGAATGGTAATAGAGTACATGATGCAAAAGATAAACTAAAGCTAAGCTCCGATCACCAAGAGCTCACCCTCAGCCTGAAGTAGTCTTCAACAGATCTCCAAGCACGAATCACAGCGGTCTAACGGCGATAGCCCACGCTAGGATCTGCACCCAAAGATGCAGGGGGTAGGGGTGAGCACCAAATGCGAAGCATAAGGTACCCAGTAAGTATCATAGGCCGACTTGAGGCAAACATTATAAGATAAAGCTTCAGTAATAGACAGAATAATGCAAGTAGTCACAGAAATCAATGAAAGGTACACAGAACTAGCCTTAGAGGGAAATCAACAGAACCACATATGAGGCTAGTAAGCCAGAATATACACACCAAAGGCACAGGATGAATGAATAGTTAAGAACAACGCACCTGGGGTCCTTGCAATAACAGTGTATACAAAATAAGTTTACGAAATGGACGGTATACCGGTAACCTTAAGTGTAAGAAGAAGAGAGAAAGAGTAATGATAGGCATGCTCAGAGACATGAATCAAACTCAACTAATCATATCAATCTCAATCCAGAAACTAACAGTCTAGCAGTGACCTACCTCATACTTATCCATAATAGAGAACAACTCTGTAAGTAAATAACAAAAGTCTACCTACAGTCCCCCGGCCACCCATACAACCGAGGAACACAAACAAGTGAAAACAAACCCTCCGGCATCCCATACTACCGGAGCGTACAATCAGCAAACAACAAACAAGGGTGGAGCCTCAAACAATGAATGAAATGATGCATGAAGATCTCAAGTGCCATGGTATCTCTGTATGTACCTCCTCCGGCGCCGATCCGGCCCAGCAGGTAGGTTCCATGGAAGGACACTGCCCGTATACCTCTACTCCACCGTATACCCCTCCTCCGGCAACGCAGCCCGTAGCCCCTGTCCCGGATGGCAAGGTCCATGGAGGTCCCAGACCCCATACTAAAACTAGTATCAGAACATGTATCAAGATAGAGACCAGTCTCGATATCAAGATAGAGAACCCAGTCTTCGAATATTCATGCCCAGACCACATGTCCAGTACTAAAAATAGAGGGAAAATATCTTCAAAACCCCCTCCAAGGGTGCAGACCGGGCGTACGCCGGGTCTAAACAGTAAAAAGTCATCTCAGGTGCTCGCGTCCGACCGAGGCTAAAAATCATCTCAAGTAACAAGAAAACTCAACTAGCACCCCGGCCCTACCGAGTCTAGCGATAATCATAAAATTGATGATTTTAAACATAATTTTACTTTCTTGCCCAAAAATCTCCACAAGTGAAATCAACCATTTCCAAATCATTTCCATCAAAAACGGGCCCCCCGGGCCATGCAAGGTTTAGAAAAAAGTGCCACTAGGCCCGAAGCCAAAACCATAGTAAAACATGGATAAAACCTCTTTATATGCATGGAAATGGTACGATCACACACAATAGCTGCCCCGCAGCTCACAATCAACCTATCGACCCTGCACAGGCCCACAGCTACTCAGCAAGCATAACCAGCCTAGAAGGATAATTCTATGCCCGGACTCGCGGACATTCCCAAAATCCCACCTTCTATGTTCCAGAGTCAACAAGGCCTCACAGGACCACAAGGGTAAATAAAATATACCGGCAAATACTACAAACAACGGAGGAACAAAAGTAGGCGGATATGAATAAAGCGGTCAAGGTCTGTGGTACAAACCTAATAAACCAACCCAAGGATGCCCATTAATACAATTTTATTTTATATATACGGAGTCTAGGGAAAATAAACCGTAACCTACCTGTCGTCCGACGACAAGCTGCTAGAACAACGATGTCCAAGCTCGAACCACTCCAAGAAAATCCAAAACTAAATCGGAATCGGAATCGGATTTGGGCTTGAATAACTTGACTTACTTTATCAAACATATTTTTCTCACCACAAAACCTAACACATGAAAGAATATTTGATAATGTGCATCGTTGTATGAAACAGTAATATCCATATATGTATACAACTTTCAGCAAAGTCAATGGGTGACTCACTTTAATATTTGCTGCCAATTAGCCACCTAGCAGCTACTACATGCTTGCTGCTTTGCCTCACCTCCACGTGTTGTGGAGGTGGCAATATTTAATATTTACCAGCCCGTTATGTATGTATTCGGGTATTGAATAAATTCATGATAAAACAAATATAATACTTTAAATATACCATAATTCATAGAAAATTATTTCAAACAAAACCTACTATATTATAATAATAACTTTCAACATAGCTAAATTTACTATCTCCGTTAAAATATTACGGAGTATAAAAACTTTATAAAATAAATACGTATACTCTTATATCGTATCAAATATATTTTTCATAAACCTTTAAAATATTTTGAAAAGGCAATAATAATATAATTTTTACCAAATTCAACTTTTAAATAAAATATTTTCAAATACACGCACGATGCTAATAAAGTTCTTAAGCTTAGGCTCGTAATTTACCAACGCACGATTTGATACTCAAGAATTCTCTCGGGAACCTCCCTTATATTTTATCACTGTTTTGGAACTGAAATGGCATTTTAAAACGTGAAATTGAGGCTTAAATCGAGTTTAACCCGACCCGGTTCGCGACCCGATTCGCAACCCATTTTCTGCCAGACAGTCCGCGGTAAAACAGTCATAACTCTTTACTCCGAGATCAGTTGGATGTGAGGTTTTATGCGTTGGAAACTAGACTCGTAGACCTTCGATTTGGTATTTCGGGGGACTTCTAACTCTTTATATATTGGGAGAAAAGCCCTGAGACATTTGACCCAAAGTTCAGAAAGTTTGTTAAAGGTCTTACGATATCTTTTGTCGATTTGCTTGACTTCAAAACTTAAACGTGGAAATGACCGGAAGGGTCATTATATCATCCACTACTAAAAAGGGCTTTCGTCCTCGAAAGTCAAGGTCAAGGGGGTACCTTAAGGCTAAAATAGGTGCGGATACTGATCCCGCATATCTCTCTCGGTATCCCAGGTAGCCTCCTCGACTGGACGGTGCCTCCACTGAACCTTAACAACCGGGATCTCTCGAGACCTCAATCTCCTGACATCTCTGGCCAAAATAGCTGCCGGCTCCTCAACAAAGGCTAAACTCTCATCTAACTGAACTGAATCCCACCTGCAACACATGAGAAAACTCATCTGGGACATACCAACGCAACATCGAAACATAAAATACAGGATGTATAGCTGAAAACATCGGAGGCAAGACTAATTGATAGGCAACACTACCAACCCTCTGAAGAATCTCAAACGGCCCAATGTACCTGGGGCTAAGCTTGCCCCGCCTACCAAATCTCATCACGCCCTTCATGGGCGATACACAGAGAAACACCAAGTCACCGACACTAAACTCCAAGGCACGAAGCCTACGATCAGCATAACTCTTCTGCCTGCTCTGAGCTGCCCGAAGTCTATCCTGAATCACTCGGACTCGATCTAAGGAATCTCGACGCAAATCTGTGCTCTGTGGCCCAGCACTAAAACCATCAAACCAACCTACCGGTGATCTGCAACGCCTGCCATACAAAGCCTCAAAAGGTGCCATGCCGATACTCGAATGGAAGCTATTATTATAAGCAAACTCTGCCAAGGGAATAAACTGATCCCAAGAACCTCCAAAGTCAAGAATACAGGCCCGAAGCATGTCCTCCAGGACCTGAATGGTCCTCTCGGACTGGCCATCTGTCTGAGGGTGAAAAGCGGTACTAAGATGAACCTCTGTACCCAAATCTTGCTGAATAGCCCTCCAGAACTGAGATGTAAACTGGGTGCCGCGGTCTGAAATGATAGAAGCTGGGACCCCGTGCAACCGAACAATCTCACGAAGGTAGATCTGAGCTAACCTCTCTGCACCATAAGAAGTCTGAACCGCAAGAAACGTGCTGACTTAGTCAGCCTATCAACAATCA